>JAQZBX010038426.1:0-23423 GCA_029593785.1 Cabassous unicinctus | reverse complement strand
AAGAGAGGAAGCCAAGAAGCCTGAACCCTGGGCAAATGTCGGCAGCTGTCTTGCTCCAACACATAACAATGGACTTTGGTGAGGGAAGAAACTTATGCTTTATGGCCTGGTAACTGTGAACTTCTACCCCAAATAAATACCCTTTATAAAGACCAACCCATTTTTGGTATTTCACATTAGCACCCCTTTGGCTGACTAACACACTCCTTATACAAGAATCAACTCAAAATGGATCATAGACCTAAATATAAAAGCCAAGACCATAAAACTACTAGAGGAAACTGTAGTGAAATATCTTAAAGACCTTGTGGTAGGTGGTGGTTTCTTGGACCTTACACCCAAAGCACATGCAACAAAAGAATAAATAGATAAATGGGACCTCCTCAAAATTAAACACTTTTGTACCTCAAAGGACTTTGTCAAAAGAGTGAGAAGGTAGCTGACTCAATGGGAGAAAATATTTGGAAGTCACATGTCAGATAAGGGTTTAATATCTAGGATGTATAAAGGGATGTTACAATTCAACAATAAAAAGACAAATGACCCAATTAAAAATGGGTAAAAGACCTGAATAGACATTTGTCCAAAGAAGAAATACAAATGGCAAAAAAAAAAAAAACACATGAAAAAATGCTCAACAATGATTAGGGTAATGGAAATCATAATTACAATGAGATATCATTTCACACCTGTCAGAATGGCCACTGTTAAAAAGACAGAACTATAAGTGTTGGAGAGGATATGGAGAGATAGGAACACTTATTCACTGTTGGTGAGAATGCAGAATGGTATAGCCACTGTGAACGACTGTTTGGCAGTTCCTAAAGAGTTGAATATAGACTTGCCACATGACCCTACAATACCACTACTGGATATATACCCAGAAGAACTGAGAGCAGTGACATGAACAGACATTTGCACACCAATGTTCATAGCGGCATTATTCACAATTGCCCAAAGTTGGAAACAACCCAGGTGTCCATCAACCAATGAATGGGTAAAGAAACTGTGGGGTATTCACACAATGGAATATTATGCAGCTGTAAGAAGAAATGAAATTGTAAAGCATATGACAACATGGATGAACTTGGAGGACATTATGTTTAGTGAAGCAAGGCAGACACAAAAGGACAACTGCTGTATGATTACTATGAACCAAATATATTGTGTAACATATTGTAAGATTCAAAAATTTTTTATATGTATCCAGTACATTTAATTGACAAATATATGTTTTTATTCAACTGTTTTCTTTTTCTTTTTAAATTGTTGTTTATATTTTCAATTATTAAATGTACAAAAATAAAGGAAAAAATAAAACTAATTGCATAAAAAATTCAGCGTGTAGGTCTGTGAGACATAATTTATTGATGGGAAATGAAGATAAAATGAAATTGGTAAAATCATATGATTGGAACGTCCTCAAGATTTCTTCTGGTTCATTGTTTCTAGGTATAGCTCTACCTAAATCATACCAGATAGAGACAACTCCTGATTACATTCTTGAGTTAAAGTCTGCAGCTCCTTTGTGGAAAATATAAGACTGAGTTAGAGGAGGTCTGTTGAATACAAGGTTTCGTATATGTAGATGTTAGTAAATATGAATGTTGTTTTGTTTCATACATTGACTTTTAGATCTGTTTTTGCTCTTTCTAATCCTTTAGTACAGAGAATGGAGGAGTAACTATAACTTTATTCTTGAAGTAAAGGAGTAAAGTAACTTTTAAAATTATTTCTTAAGCCATCCCTTAAAATATCACAATTCCCCAACCATTCATTTAATTTTTTCCCATTCTGACCTTTTTTAAACTCATGAGGACAGCCAGGCTAGATGATATTTTGGGCATCTCACTCTGAGAACTAACTCCAAATAATTTAAATGGTATTTAATCACTAGAGGAGAAAATAGCATAATTGGTGCATTAAGTCATTTTTGAAAATTTGTTTGTATGCTTTTGAATGTATTCTTCCAGTCATTTACTGAATCAGCCTTAGACTGTTGAACATTTCACTTGAATTAGATTGGACAAACTGTCCCACAATAGGAATAATCATTTCTTCACTGCAGTTGTAGAAATGACAGATCAACTTACCCTTTTTATTATTTTATTCATAAAATAATTTTGAGAATATAATAAAATAGTATATGGAGGCAAAATAGTAGCAAAAGGACCAGAAGCTTTTGAAGCAGAATTTCTTGGTTCTATTTCCAGTTGTACCGTTTACTCTCTCTGAACTTTGGCAAGTTAATTTTTCATCAAAACCTTTCTTTGATGATCTGTTAGGGAGCTACTAATGGTACTTAAAGAATTATTGTTGAGAATTAAATGTGAGGCTAATGTGTCAACTTGTCCAGGTAATTGTGTCCAGGTGTTTGGTCCAGCAAGCACTGGGCTAATTGTAATACAGAGCATTTAAGGACTTCGATCACCAGTGAGTTTACTGTGTGGATGGCTGATTACATCTGCATCAGTCAGGGAGATTGCATTAGCAATGGGTGACGCTTTTATCCAATCAGTCAAATGCCTTAAAAGGGGAAGTGATTTCAACATTCAGAGAGAATTGCCCAGCTCGTCGTTGGACAGCCAACTTCTCCCAGAATCTCATCAAGCCCCTGGTTTGCAGCCTGCCTGCAGAACCTGGACTTGTGCATCCCCACAGTCACGTGAGAGACTCATAAAATCTCATATTATTGCCAGATATATCCTGTTGATTCTGTTTCCCGAGAGAACCCTGACTAATACATGTGACAACATATATTCTTTTGGTTTGCCAAAGGGCTGCTGATGCAATGTACCAGAAATGGGATGGCTTTTATAAAGGGGATTTATTTGGGGTTAAAGTGTATAATTCCAAGGCCATGAAAAGTCCAAACCAAGGCACCATCAGAGATGCTTTCTTACCAAAGTCAGCTACTGTTGGTCCTGGTGTGTTGCCATGTGGTGAAGCAAAATGGCCGCTGATCTCTGCCGAGGTTTCAGCCTTCCCCTCCGGGCTCACCATCTCCTCTTTAGCTGCCCTGTGGGCCTAGCCTCTTGGGACTTCATGCTTAAGCAATTCTTAGGTCCTCTCTTTTACATGGCAGGATTATATATGGCGGCTTCCTTTTCCTGTGTCTCTTTGTGTTTCTGTTTATATCAGACCCAGCAAGGAGGCAGAGATTTAACTTGAGTCATTCCTCACTGACGTAGTCCAATCAAAAACCTTAAACTGATCTTATTAAGTAATCTACTCAAAGTCCACTCATCTGAATTTAATACCATCAAAGGGTTTCACACCCTGAGGAATAGATTAGTTTACAAACAATATTTCTCTTTTTTGGGATTCATAAAATAATTTCAATCTTCACATATGTTGAAGCACTTTGAAGAGCATCAAGTATTATACAAACATTAGTGAACATGAAGAGGATCTGAAGATAACTTCTTTCTGGTTTACTAAATACAAAATAGATAAGAATCCAAACCTGATCATGAAGACTTAAGAAAGACAATTGATTCCAGCTGTGTCATAGAGACAGTAGGTTCAGGGTTATGTGATTTGAATTCTCATCTTGACTTTGGTACTAAATGGTTGTAACTTCTGACAGTAATTACTTAACCTAGCTGTTCCCCAGTTTCCTCATTTGTAACAAAGATATAATATCTGATTGTTTACTTTTAAGGGTTGTGTAAAGGTTAAGTTAGATACTACTTTAAAAAGTGTGTGGTAGAATTTAAAGCATTTTACAGGGCTAGCACCTCTAATTTATACTTTAACGTTCTGAAGGGCAGAATGTTTTCATTTATTATTAGAAAGAAATTAATAATTTTAGCTAATTACAAATCCCTTATAAGATATGTGATTTACTAAAATTTTCTCCCCTCCATGGGTTGTCTTTTCACTCTCTTGATGGTGTCTTTTGAAATACATGTTTTAAATTTTGACAATGTCCCATTTATCTGTTTTTTTCATTTGTTGCTTGTGCTTTGGTGTCATATCTAAGAAACCATTGCCAAATCCAAGATCATGAAGATTTAACCTTATGTTTTCTTCTCTTTTATATTTATAGCTCTTACATTTTTGACTTTGATCCATTTTGAGTTCATTTTTGTATATGGTGTGGAGACGGGGTGCAATTTCATTCTTTTGCATTCTTTCACCATTTGTTGAAAAGCCTGTTCTTTCCCCATTTAATTATTAAGGCTACATGGTCAAAAACTAATTAATCCTAGATCTAAGTGTTTAGTTCTGGAATCTCAATCCTATTCCATCAATCTATATGTCTATCTTTATGCTAGTACTGCACTGCCCTGATTGCTATAGTTCTGTAGTACCATTTGAAATAGGGAAGTGTGAATTCACCAACTTTCTTCTTCTTTTTCAAGGTAGTTTTGGTTATTCTGGATCTCTTGCATTTCCATATAAATTTTAGAATTAGCTTTAAAAAAAAGCAAGTTGGGATTGAGAAAGAGTTTGCATTGTATCTGTAGATCAGTTTGGGGAGTAATGCCTTCTTAACAATATTTTTTTCTAATCAATGAACATCAGGTGTCTTTCCATTCATTTAAGTCTTTAATTTCTTTCAACAATGTTTTGTAGTTCAGAGTTTGTTTTACACTTTTTTGGTTAAATTTATTCCAAAGTATTTTATTTCTGGATGCTATTATAAATGGAATTATTTTCTTAATATCATTTTTGATTTGTACAGAAAAAATGGAAATACAATTGATTTTTGTATAGTGGACTTGTATACTGCAACCTTGCTGAACATATATATTAGTTCTAAGAATTTTTTTTGTGGATTCATTATTTTCCTTATATAAGATCATGTCATCTGTTAAAAGAAATAGTTTTACTTCTTCCTTTCCATTTTGGTTACCTTTAATTTCATTTTCTTACCTAATTGTGCTCTCTAGAATCTTCAGAATGTTGAATCAAAGTGATAAGAACAGACAGCCTGTCTTGTTCCTGGATCATAGGGGAATGTATTCAATTTTACAAACTTTAGGTATGATGTTAGCTGTATGTATGTGTGCATGTGTTTTTCTTCATTTATTTGTAGATGACTTTTATCAGGTTAAGGAAGTTCCTGTCTATTCCTAATTTGTTGAGTGTTTTTATCGTGAAGGCTATTGAAATTTGTAAAGTGCTTTTTCTGCATCTGTTGAGGTGATCATGTATTTTTTTGTTCTTTATTATAATGATATAATGTATCACATTGATTGAGCTCCAGATGTTAAACAGCCTTGTATTCCTGGTGAATATCCCACTTGGTTCATGGTGCATAAACCTGTTGATAAATCGTTGGATTTGGGTTGCTACTCTCCTGTTGAATATTTTTGCAGTCATATTCATAAGAGAAATTGGTATGTAATTTTATTTCCTTATGATGTCTTTGTCTTGTTTTGATATCAGGATAGTGCTGACTTCATTGAATGAATTGGGGAATATTCTTTCCTCCTCGATTTTTGGAAGAGGATGTGAAGAATTGGTATTAATTCTTCTTTAAATGTTTGGTAGAGTTTACTAGTGAAGCCATCTGGGTTGGGACTTTGTTGTGGACGGTTTTGTGATTACTAGTTTAATCTCTTATTATTTGTCTATTCAGTTTTTCTATTTATTCTTTGGTCAGTTTTGGTAGTTTGTGTTTTTCTGGGTATTTGCCTATTTTATCTAGATTATCTAATGTGTTGCATATAGTTGTTCATTGATTTCCCTTATAATCCTTTTTATTTCTGTAAAGTCAGTAGCTATATCCCCTTTTTCATTCCTGGATTTAGTAATGAGATTTATTTTCATAATTTGAACCTTTGACTCAAATTGAGTAATTGGAGTCTTCTCTCACTTTTTCTCAGCCAGTTCTACTAATGGTTTGTCAACTAGCTGATCTTTTCAAAGAACCAGCTATAACAGTCTGAAGCTGGTGTACCCCAGAAGATCATGTCCCTGGAGCTAATCCATTTCTGTACATGTAAACCTATTATAGATGGAAACTTTTGATTAAATTCTTTCACATAAGGACTTTTGATTAGATTGTGTGACCCAAGGTAGGTCTTAATCCTTTTACTGGA
The DNA here is from genome assembly GCA_029593785.1 of Cabassous unicinctus. Classification (NCBI taxonomy): domain Eukaryota; kingdom Metazoa; phylum Chordata; class Mammalia; order Cingulata; family Chlamyphoridae; genus Cabassous; species Cabassous unicinctus. Next base: position 17,370 of record JAQZBX010038426.1, on the reverse strand, counting down.
GTCCTTTATAAATGGAGGAATAAAAGGCTGCAGGCATGGAAAGAAGGCCACAGACACAAAGAGAAGCCTCCAGAAGTTGAAATCAATGAACCTGGGAGAGAGAAAAGCCATAGATGGAACACCTTGAAGCTGAAGACAATGAGGCCCAGAGGAGAGGTGAGGGGAGATCGGGGGCCTCTGCGGGGCCCCCAGTGGGGGGTGACGGGTGTGGAGGACGGACGCGGCGCAAAGAGAGACGACCGCGGAGACGAGGCTGATGGCGCAGGTCTGTTTATTCAGAAAATGCGACACCTTTTATAGGGCAAAGGGGGATGTGACGGTTGTTGATTGGCGGGCGTGGGGTTGGCGGGAAGGTTGTGGCACGAACAGGGAGGAGGGTAGGGATTGGTGGGTTCAGGGATGAATGATGGTTAGGCATTGGTGGTTGCTGTTGCTAGGGAGGAGGGCAGAAAACTTTAGGCGCGAACTTCCCTAAACTTCTGTGAGGAAGGCTAGCTGTTCTTTGTTCCTTGTTTCAGCCTTAGCGGCCATGTCAAAAGGGGGGTTGGGAGGAGGTGCTAGGGCTGATAAGGTGCCTGAAGAGTTAGAGGGAGTAGGAGCGGGAAAGATGTTTTTCCATATCCTACAACAGAGAGGGGAGAGACTAGCGGATCCTGCCATATACCTGATCACAGCTGCAGCTCAGTGAGAAAGCATCTCTGATAATGCCTTAATTTGAACTCTTTCATGGCCTCAGAACTGTAAGCTTGTAACCTAATAAATCCCACTGTAAAGGCCAACTCATTTCTGGTATGTTTCATTGGCAGCAGTTACCACACGAAAACAGAGATTGGTACAAGAAGAGTAGAGATGTGTGCTGCTATGCAAATAACAAAAATGTTGGAATGGTTTTATAAATGGATAAGGGGTAGATTCTGGAAGAATTGTGAGATGCATGATAGGTAAGGGCTAGATTGCTTTGAAGAGACTTTTGGTAAAAATATGGATGCTAAAGATACTTCTGATGAGGCCTTAGACAGAAATGATTATTGTATCATTGCAAACTGGAAGGAAGATGATCCTTGCTTTAATGTGGCAGAGAACTTGGCAAAATTAACTCCTGATGTCTGATGGATGATAGAATTTGAAAGTGATGAGCTTGGATATTTAGCTGAGGAGATTTCCAAACTAAATGTGGAAGTGCAGCCTGGATTCTCCTTGCAGTGTATAGTAAAATATAAGAGAAAAAGGATAATCTGAGAACTGAACTCTGGGCACAAAGAAGCCAGAAATTGATGGTTTGGGAAATTCTGAGCTTCTGGAAAACAAGTCCCAAGAGAATAGTACCCCATGTGAGGGTTTAATTGAATATGGAACCAGCTGGTCTTTTCGGTGTAAGTCAGGATTGGAAATGCAGTTATCCATGAATGATTTGTGGAAAGTCTTATTATCTAATGGCTTGGGTCCCTGCTTCCTGTATGCAAAACCTACAAGTTTTTTTGCAAGATCTGTATGAATGGAACAACTGCTAGCCTGGACTAAAGGGACAGAAAAGGGAGAGATTGAAGGAAATATGACTTCAAAGGCGGAACCCTGGAAACTGAGGTCTAGACTAAAAACATCTTCTCATGCCAAGAGTGTGTGGAAAAAGTAAGTTTGCTCCAGAGCTTGAAGAGGGCTGGCCTACTGCCCCATTGTTCAGGGAGAATGTTCCTGGGGAGGGGAGCACAGTACCTGGGGATTGCAGAGAGTTTGGTGGCCACACCACTGTTCTGAAGGGGTTGAGCCTATGCTCTGGAGATTAGGAAGAGTTTGGCTGCCACCCCACTGTGTTAAGGAGGTTTTACCTGTGCCTTGGATATTGGGAGGGTGTTGCCATCATCCCAGTGTTCTTAGAAGGTGGGGCCTAGGTTTCACATGCCACCCAGATGCTTGATGAGGGTGGAATTGAGATGATGGTCACTGAGCAAGCATTTGGAAGTGGGGGGGGGGATTGCCTTCCATGAGGCCCTGAGGAGAAGAAACTGCTGTTCTATAGATGGTTCTTAGACATTGAAATCTAATGGAGTATCTCCTGCAGGTTTTTGGAACTGCTTGGGACCTATGACCTCTGTTTCCCTTCCAGTTTCTCCCATGGTAATGGGAATGTCTATTCTATGACTGTCCCTCCTTTGTATATTGGAAGCAGATAAGTTGTTTTAAGTTTCACAGGTCCACAGCTGGAGGGGAAATTTTTCTCCAGGACAGACTCCATGCCTATACTGATTTGTACTTAATATTGTTACTGACATGATTGAAGGCTTTTGAAACATTGTGATGGAATGAATGTATTTGTATATGGAAGGAACATGTCTTTCTGGGATCCAGAGGGTAGAATGTGACAGTTTGAAGCTGGGTGGACCCCAGAAAATCATGTCCTTAGAGCTAATCCATTCCTGTGCATGTAAACCTATTATAGGTGGAAACTTTTGATTAAATTACTTCAGTTAAGGGCCTTTGATTAGATTGTGTGACTCAGGGTGGGTCATACTGGAGTCCTTTATAAAGGGAGGAATAAAAAACTGCAGGCACAGAATGAAGGATTGCGAGGCAGAAAGAAGCTTCCAGAAGTTGAAATCAACGATCCTGGGAGAGAAAAAAGCCACAGATGGAGCAGTCTGAAGCTGAAGGCAATAAGGCCCCAAGCAGAGGAGAGAGATGAGTGGACTCTGCCATGTGCCTGATTATCCACAGCTTCAGCCTGGGGAGAAAGTGAGCCTGGAGGAGAAGGCAGAGACTGTCACATACTGCCATTGTGCCCTGCCATGTGTCTGATTGCTCACAGCTGCAGCTCAGTGAGAAAGCATTGCTGATGATGCCTTAATTTGGACACTTTCACAGCCTTAGAACTATAAGCTTTTAACCTAATAAATCCCATTGTAAAGGCTAACTCATTTCCGATATATTTCATTGACAGTATTTAGCAAACTAAAACACCAACTTTGGTTTTGTTGATTTTCTCTATTGTTTTATATTTTCTTTTTCATTAGTTACTACTCCAATCTCTATAGTTCCTTCCTTTTGCTTGCTTTGGATTTGGTTTGCTCTTCTTTTTCCAGTTTCTGAAGGTGGGTAGTTAGTTTATTGATTTGAGATCTTTCTTCTTTTAATGTAGATGCTTGCAGCTGTAACTTTCCCTTAAAGCACTGCATTAACTGCAAAAATTTAGGTGTGTGTATCTCATTATTCTTCATCTCAAGTATTTTTAATTTCCCTTGTGTTTTTCATTTACCCATTGATTATTTTGTAGTATGCATGTAATGTCCACATATGTGTGAATATCCTAAATTTCTTTTTGTTTTAATTTCTAATTTCACTCTCTTGTGATTGGAGAGCATATTTTGTATACTTTCATTGTTAAAAAATTTTCTGAAGCTTGTTTTAAATGTCCAGTGAATTGCTCTATCCTGGAAAATGTTCCATGTGCACTTGAGTAGAGTGTATATTCTGTTTTTGTTGGATGTATTGCTCTATAGAGATCTGTTAGGTGTATGTGGTTTATAGTGTTGTTCAAATTTTCTATTTCATTTTTTATCTTTTATCTAGTTGTTCTATGTATTATTGAAAGTGGGATGTTGAAGTCTCCAAATATTATTTTTTAATTGTTATTTCTCCTTTTAAGTCTGTCACATTTTGTGTTATGTTTTTTGGGGGCTATGCTGTCAGGTGCATACATGTTTATAATTGTTATATATTCCTGATGTGTTGCCTCTTTCATTTTTATATGCTATTTCACATTACCCTTATTAACATATTTTTGTTTTAAAGTCTATTTTGTCTGATATTAGTGTAGCAATTAGGACTTTATTATTGTTGTTCGCATGATATATTTTTTCCATCCTTTTATTTTCAACCTATTTGTATCTTTGAATCCAATGTGTGCTAGCAGACCTCTTTTCCATTATTGTTTAACTAAAATTAATTAGCACAAAAGGTCATTTTTACCAGCGACAATTTTTTCTCTAATATATAGATGACAGTGTTTGTCTAATGTTCATACATCTCATGTTAATGTGCTGATTAATATAACGATGTTTTTAGAATAGTAATCAGGTAAAGTCTCCCTTTTTTTCAGGAAATGTACAATAAAAGGATTTATTATCTTATTTATTAATTTTTGGTTTGAGATGGATATGGGATAAAATCTGATTATATTCATTTTATAATAAGAGAACAGATGTCTTTTAGCTTAAATTTGAAATTTTCTCTGGTTTTTAATGCTTTAAATAATCTTGAGTCCAATGATAAGTTTAAGTTTAAATTTATTCCTTCAAGCCACCATAATAAAGAGTTTGCTAATAATAAAAGAAAGCTGCCAGCACTTACTAATTTTCATGGCAACATCTTCCTTGAAATCATGTCAAAAAGCAGAAAAAAAGTTTGCCACTCTATACCTTGAACTTACTTGCTTTTAATATTATTTATCATTCTTGAAGTGTGATTAACATTGTTTATGTATGGGCTGTGGAAAAGGAAAAGTCAGCTTCTGAAAATGACTGAACAGCAGCTAGATTTGATGAATAAGTAAGTAAATGAATGAATGTGCTAACCAAGTGAAATGGTAAGTGTGGTATTCCATGCAGTTAAAAGGCTAGCATAGTTCAAGGTTTTGAAAAGTAGACACTGCCTGATATAACAATGGCTGATGATAATGCTGATGAAAATCTTGATCACTTTTATAGAGTACTTCTTGTGTACCAGTCACTGTTATAAAACCTTTACACATGGGCAAAGAATTGGATTGTCAAATCACACTGACATGAATTGTAGAAGTTTCCCACTATCAAGCTTTAGTAATAATTTCTAGGGTAAAAGCAATCAAGAGACACAAAAGAAGCAGAAAGAGGTCCCAGATATTGAGGGAGTTCCCCCCAGATCCTTTCTTTCCACATTAGACTAATAATATCAGTTCCAGAGCAATGGCTAAGTTCCCTAATGAAGTACATAGGTTACCTCACATAGCATAGAGCTATATAGGCTGTGAAACATCTCCATTTTATACCCAGATAGTTTTAAAGCTCATTTCCTATGTACCATAAATCTACATATTCTAGCTTTGTTTATCATAATAATCCTAAACTAGGGACATCTGTTAAAAATAATCTATGGATAAGTACTTTTCTCCTAGAAAATATATTATTGTATTAGCCAGCTATCATTTTTAAAAGGAGACCAGACTAACTCTCCTCTCTTCATTTGCTTTGTCCTGGAAGAGCCTCTTACCCAACAGGAGAAAAAAAAAAGTTGCATTAACCCCTTCCTTCCCAACGAATCAACTCATTTAAATTCAAATTCAAGTATTAGTATAAACAAGGTAAAATATATTATGAACTTCAGACATTTTTTTTTAACGAGGTACCAGGGATCAAACCTGGGACCTCATACATGGGAAACAGGCACTTAACCACTTGCACTACATCCACTCCCATAGACATGTTTTGTTTTTTTTAAACAGATCAATTTTATTGATACGTATTAATAAAGCATAAATTCATTCAAAGTGTAAAATCAATGGTATTTGGTGTATCGCATATTTGTGCATTTATCACTTCAGTCATTCTTACAGCACTTTCATTATTCCAATAATAATAATAATAATAAACAAAAAACAAACAAAACTCATCACCTCTCAGTCTTTCTATGCTTCTCCTGGCGTACATAGCTGCTATTCTTTTTCCTTCTCTCTAGTATATATATTTTTGTAAAAACAGTCTTATATATATAGTATCACCCATATTTGTGTTTTACATGAGATTTTACTATCTATACAATCCCATTTTACAGTTTTTACCTTTCCTTCTAGTAATATACATGATCTTAGACTTTCCCTTTTGACCACTGTCATACCCACACAATACCTCTGCTAATAAACACTATGATACGCTTTCACCATTTCTATTCATTTCCAAAGATTTACAAACAACTTTTTTTTACCAATTCTGCACAGATTAACCGTCAGCTTTCCATTCTCTACTCTCCTTCTATTTTCTGGTGACCTGTATTCTAATTATTAACTCCATGAGTTTATACAATATATTTAGTTCATAATAGCGCAATCATTCAGTATTTGTCCTTTTGTGTCTGGTTTGCTTCACTCAACATAATGTCCTCCAGGTTCATCCGTGTTGTCATGTGCTTCATGACTTCATTTCTTCTTACTGCTGCATTATATTCCATCATGTGTATACACCACAATTTGTTTATCCATTCATCAGCTGATGGACACCTGGGTTGTTTCCAACTTTTGGCAATCATGAATAATGCCGCTATGAACATCGATGTTCAGATGTCTGTTCGTATCTCTGCTCTCAGTTCTTCTGGGTAGATACCTAGTAATGGTATTGCCAGGTCACATGGCAAGTCTATATTCAACTTCCTTATGAACTGCCAAACAGTTCTCCATAGTGGCTATACCATTCTACATTCCCACCAACAGTGAATAAGCATTCCTGTCTATCCACATCCTCTCCAACATTTACAGTTTTCCAACTTTTTAATATTGGCCATTCTAATAGGTGTGAAATTATATCTCATTGTATTTTTGATTTGCATTTCCCTAATCGCTAGTGATGTTGAACATTTTTTCATGTGTTTTTTCACCATTTGTATTTTTTCTTTGGACAATTGTCTTTTCAAGTCTTTTGCTGATTCAGTCAAAGGAGTGCTGATGTGAAGTACCAGAAATCTGTTGGCTTTTATTAAGGGTTATTTATTTGGGATAGAAGCTTACAGTTACCAGGCCATAAAGCGTAAGTTACTTCCCTCACCAAAGTGTGTTACCATGTGTTGGAGCAAGATGGTTGCTGATACCTGCAGGGGTTCAGGCTTCCTCTTCCTCTTAAGGCTCTGTAGTCCCAGCTTCTTCCAATATCAGTTGTAGGCTGGGTTAAGTCTCGTCCCTCTCTGGGATCAGCTGCTCTGTTCTCTCCACAAGGTCAGCTGTAGACTATCAGGTGCTATCTCTCTTTTAGGGGCCTCTGCTATGTCTATGGTGCCGTCTCTATTCCTCTGTGTTCTTCTCCTGTGTGTTTGCTGCCTGGGGATCCAGCAAAAAACTCCAGCATCAGAAAACTCCACTGTCTCCTCTGCCATGTCATTTTCTCTATGAGTCCCTGCCCACCAAAGGGGCAGGGACTCAGCTTCCTACTGATGTGGCCCAATCAAAGCCCTCATCATTATTTAATCATGTAAAAGTGAAAACTCTGAATCCAATATACTCTAATATGCCCAGAGGAACAGACCAGTTTACAAACATAATCCAATATCTATTTTTGGAATTCATAAACAATACCAAACTGCCACAGGTAGTTTGTTTTTTTATTGTTGACTTGTATGATTTTTTGGATATTAAACCCTTATCAGATATGTCATCGCCAAATATTTTCTCCCATTGAGTCAGCTGCCTTTTTCCCTTTTGACAAAAAAACTTTGAGGTGCAAAAGTGTTTAATTTTGAGGAGGACCCATTTGTCTATTTTTTCTTTTGTTGCTCGTGCTTTGGGGTAAGGTTTAAGAAACTACTGCCTACCACAAGATCTTGAAGATATTTTCCTACATTTTCTTCCAGGTTCTTCATCCATTTTGAGTTAATTTTTATATAAGGTGTGAGATAGGGGTCTTCTTTTTTTCTTTTGGATATGGCTATCCAGTTCTCCCAGCACCATTTGTTGAATAGACTGTTCTGGCCCAGCTGGGAGGGGTTGAACTGCCTTGTCAAAAATCACTTGACTGTAGATGTGAGGGTCTGTTTCTGAGTTCTCGGTTTGGTTCTATTGGTCAATGTGTCTGTCTTTATGCCAGTACCATGCTGCATTTTATTTGTTTGTTTGTTTGTTTTTAAACCACTGTAGCCCTAGACATGTATTTTTTTAAAAATCTTTTCTTTGGTTTTGTTTGTTTTCATTTCATTGGTATAGGTGGGGTGAGAAATATAGTAAATATAAAAAATATAAATATAGTTCCACTACCAACAGATAACCACAATAGCAATTTGATGTATTTCTTTCACACATATATTACTGTGTGCCAGGCACTGTTAGAAAGCCTTTATATTTGGGCAAAGAATTGGATTGTTAAATCAGACTGACATGAATTATAGATGTATATTTGCATGTGTGTGTGTTTGTGTGTGTATGAGAGCACACTTTATATACAGTTTTTTTCCTCAGTATATTTTTACCTCAGTATATTTGAGAAATCATGTGATGGTTTTAATTTTCAATTTTCTGTTTTTCTCAACCCAATCCTCTAATTAGGGTGGAGATCCAGTTCGCCCAGGAGTGGCCATGACTGATCTTGCCACTGGACTATATACTTATGGAGCCATTATGGCTGGATTGATACAAAGATATAAAACTGGGAAAGGACTGTTCATTGATTGTAACCTACTATCATCTCAGGTACGAATCTAAATAACATTTTAAATAATGGTATAAAAACACCTGTCTGGGTTAAATTTTTTCAGGTCAAATACTTTGACCACACATGCAAAAATGATTTTAAAAAAATCCAAAATAACAGAAAAAAACAAAACAAGAACAACAAATGGTACTCTGTTTTAATGTCCTTAATTGTTTTCTTGTTAAAATAATTGGACAATGATTTTGTTGTAATATTGATATTGTTGAACTTGAATTTTTAAGACTCTGTTTACTGGAATTAGTCTATTACTACCTGTAAGTTAAGAGTACAGTTGCTTCTATTTTATTGTCACAAGAGGTCTTTAACTTCTTTTAACCAGGATTTCTTCATCTTTTTTGTGTGTGCCATAGAATTGTTTTGTAGTCTGGTGAATTCTTTGGACCCTTTCTCAGAATCATGTTTTTAAGTGTATGAAATGAAATATTTAGGATTACAAAGGAAGGCAATAATATTAAAATATGGTAATTTAAATATAAAATATTAATTTTGTGTTATAATAACATACAATTCTTTATTAAACCATTAACCAATAAGCAGTGGGTCCAATAACTGTTGCAGATTTGGAGTAGTGTTGATTATAAATGATATTTCAAGTTATCTGCAGCAACTACAGATATGAAAATATCTGTAATTTTTATTGATGATAGAGACGTAGATATTGCTAATACTGCTGTGGTTTGTTGCCTCCATTCATAATGAAGGAAAGTGCTAAATTTTAGTTAAGGAAAATAAAGATATAATTTCTTTCATTCAAGTTTAGGAGTTCCCAGAATTTTGATCATGGACCCTATATTAAGAACTTGGATCAGGCCCTGATGCTGTACCAAATATGGAAGTTAATTCTGAATAGATAATTTTTCAGGGGGTAAAAAAAAGAACATATTTAATTTGTGTGAGGAGACATTTTACTGTGGGAAAAACTACTTTATAGATGGAGAGGCCTCTGTTGGGAATTTCCGATTTAAATGGCATACATGGGAAAATAGTCAACTTGGAACACTGCTTCGGAGTTTTTTCTCTTACACAAAATGAAAGCTGTATATATAGAGGTAAAAAAAACCCATCAATATAGTTGAAGGTGAAGGTGAAATATTATATATGAGCTTTTAATAGTAGCTTTGAGTCACAGTCAGAATTTTAATGCTTGCAAAAAAGGGTAAAAGAACTCTCCAAATGAATGATCTAGTTCTTTAATAGGGAGCCACAGATGTCAGGTTTAAGAAGGAGCTGAAAGTCTCCTCATTCCCTAACTTTATAGCTGGATGCATTACATCTAGTCAAGATTCAGCTGGGGAATCAGAAAGATCAATGATATGTTACCATGCAATACCAAAAATATAGCAATAGAGGCTGCAAAGTTGTATGTGACAGTTGGAGGAGATATGTGAACAGAGTCTTGAAGGATGGGTAGGAGCTCATCAAGTTGAGGATGGGGGAGAAAAGTGCAGTCCTAAGTGTAAATGCTAAGAGCTGAGAAAAAGCTGGAGCTCAAAACATGAGCAGGGTGTGATAGGGTTGGAGAGTTCAGTTGGGCTAAATTTGTTTAAGGGTCTTGTATGTCGCCATGCTTAGGAATCTGGATTTTAATCTCTCAAGATCTCTGTTTCTGTATCTATAAATCCTGTTAGGGGATGGTGTTTTCAACCAAAGAATATGTGTCTTGAACCCTCAATACAGTTGCCTAATTGAGAATAGCCTCTGGGCTGTGGATAGCATTTAGTGAGTTTCAAAGAGCTGTGCTAACAAATAATAACTTAGGCTGAAGTCTACAGAAGTAAGGCAATGGTGATGAGAACATTTTCTTTCTCAGGAATGCTTACCTTAGAACTCACTGCAGCCCAAGCTCTAATTTCCTCCGACTCTTTGCCTCTGCCCAATTCCTTGTCTCTTGGCTCTCTCTTTTCTCCTCACATGTGCTTCTTTAGCCTGGGCATCTCTTTCTTTTCTGTTTGTCGTTTTCTCATTTGTCTTTTTTTGCTCTCTTGTTTTCATTCCTCTTCTGTGTTCCTTTATTCTTTTCTCCCCTTTCCCTCCATCCTTAATTATTTGGAGCTAAAGTTGCAGCTCTTCTTGTTCCAGATCTTACCTCCTGTGTTGATTAATTTCATGTGCCAGCCTGGAAGTGGCCCAAATGGCTACTACAATGGGTAAATTTCTTCAGCACCAAATTTCCATAATTATTTTCATATATAGAATGTTTTGCCATTTTGATGTCCCTAACCTGTCTCTCTGTTTTGTATATTGCTCATCTTTAGGCTAAGTAAATATTAATCTTATTATTTTAGCACATTATTATGGATAAACTTTTGAATCTCAAACAATTATAGTAATATGAAACTCATATTTTTGTTTCTTTAGAAAAACTTGTATTTGTACTGTTCTTTTTTTTCTATATATCTTGTTTTCTTTTTATAATTTGCTTGAGGTATATTTTACATATTACACATTCACCCTATATCATGTGTAGAATTTAGTGATTTTTACTACATTTACTCAGTTGTGCAATCATCACCATAAATCAGGTTTTGAAATGAATACTCTGTCACTTCTAGTCCGAGTCTTATCCATGAGGCCGGAATGAGTCAGTTTTGATTGGAGAAGACTTTAGGGCTGGGCTGACCCAGTAGAAGAATTCAGGGCTGCCTTATGACTTTTGTAAGCCTTAGATACTTTTTCCTTTGTGGTCTTTTCCTCCATAAAAATTTATTAAAAATTATATTTTGTGACCACCTTGGTATAAGGATGAATATAATCCAGGTTGGAGTCATTATTATGTATACATTATTTTTAAAAGAAATTAAATTAAACCATGTTGTGGACCTCTGAAAGTACAGTGGGCCTTAGGCACTATGTCTGCTGTGTCTAACTGATGTCAGCCCTGGAAGAATTACCTTAAGAAGAGTCTATAAATATGCTAAATCTGTGAAGAAAGACGAGTGTGTATCCAGGAAGGAAGTGGAGGCTGAAAGCTGAGATTGTGCTGAAGGGTGAATAGAAAATGGAAAGGTAGAGAGGCAGCAAACGCTATAGCCTAGGAATTTGAGAGAATAGAATCGAAAAGAGAAAAAAAAAATGTAGTTCTATTAGAAAGTTCAGGAAATCAGGGAACACAGTTTTCATCTGAACCTCTTTTTTTTGAGGAGCCCAGTCCATTCCTATCTTATAGGGGCCCTTGCCAGCCTAATAACCCTTAGTTAGCTGTGACCAATTTTTAATGCTAGTCCAACTTTCATTCATTGATCAGCATTTTCTCTAAGGCCTCCTACTGCTTTATTGGTTTAAATTCAGGGGGTACAAATGGATATTAACATCTATCAAATATTAAGACAAGTAATTAGGAAGGTAAAGACACACACACACAAATTCTGATGAATTCTAAAGAAAACTACAAAGAATTTTGGATATCTGTTATTTCATGTTATTTTATTCTATTGGTTGGATAATACAAGTCTATCTTTATGCCAGTACCATGTTATTTTTACCACTGTAGCTAAGTAATATGCTTTCAAATCAGCAAGTGAGAGTCCTCCAACTTCATTCTTCTTTTTAAAAGACATTTTTGGCTGTTTGGGGTCTCTTACCCTTCCAGATAAATTTGACAGTTGGCTTTTCCATTTCTGCTAAAAGGGCTGTTGGGATTTTTATTGGGATTGCGATGAATCTGTAAATCAGTTTGGGTAGAATAGACATCTTAGTGATATTTAGTCTTCTAATCCATGAACGTGGAATGTTCTTCCATTTATTTAGGACTTCTTTGGTTACTTTTACCAATGTTTATTAGTTTTCTGAATACACGTCCTTAATGTCTTTGGTTAAGTTTATTCCTAAATATTTGATTATTTTAGTCACTATTATAAATGGAATTTTTTTCTGACTTCTTCCTCAAATTTCTCATCAGCAGTGTAAAGAAACACTACTGATTTTTTGCATGTTACTCTTGTATCCTGCCACTCTGCTGAGCTTATCTATTAGTTCTAGTAGCTTTGTTGTGGATTTTTTGGGATTTTCTAGATATCAGAAAATAGTAAAAGTTTTACTTCTTCCTTTCTTATTTGGGTGCATTTTATTTTTTTTTTCTTGACTAATTGCTCTAATTGGAACTTCTAGCACGATATTGAACAACAGTGGTGACAGTGAGCATCCCTGTCTTGTTCCTGATCTTAGCAGGAAAGCTTTCAGTCTTTCACCATTGAGTACAATGTTAGCTGTGGGTTTTTCATATATGTTCTCTACCATGTTGAGAAAACTTCCTTCTATTCCTATCTTTTGGAGTGTTTTTATCAAGAAAGAGTGTTGTATTTTGTCCATGCCTTTTCTGCATCAATCAAGAAGATCATGTGATTTTTCCTCTTCAATTTATTAATGTAGTTTTTTATTTTCTTGTATTTTCTGCATAAATTGAGAGTATCATGTGAATTTTTTTCATTTTATTAATGTGGTTTACTATACAAATTTATTTTCTTATGTTGAACCACCCTTGTCTACCTGGGATAAAAATCCACTTGATTGTGGTATATAATTCTTTTAATGTGCTTTTGGATTTGGTTTACAAGTATTTTGTTGAGTATTTTTGTATCTATATTCATTAGAGAATTTGGTCTGTAACTTTCTTTTTTTTTTTTTTTTTTTTTTTTTTTTTTTTTTTTGTAGTATCTTTATCTGGTTTTGGTATTTAACGTTGGCTTCATAGAATGAGTTTGGTTGCATTCCTTCCTATTCAATTTTTTTTGAAGAGCTTGATAAAGATTAGTATTAGATCATTTTTGAATGATTGGTAAAATACAGCCGTGAAGCCAACTGGTCCTGGGCTTTTCATTTTTGGTAGGTTTTTGATGACTGTTTCAATCTCTTTACTCATGATTGGTTTGTTAAGGTCTTCTATTTATTCTAGGGTCAGTATAGGTTGTTCATGTGTTTCTAGGAATTTGTCCATTTCATCTACGTTGTCTAGTTTGTTGACATACAGTTGTTCATAATTATCCTCTTATGATCTCTCTTATTTTGGCAGGGTCAGTGGTAATGTCCCCCTTCTCATTTCTGATTTTATTTATTTGTGTTTTCTCTCTTTTTTCCTTTGTCAGTCTAGCTAAGGGTTTGTTGAGGAACTGACTTTTGATTTTGTTGATTCTCTCTCTCTTTTTTTTTAATCTCAATTTCATTTATTTCTGCTCTGATTTTTATTATTTCTTTCCTTTGGCTGGTTTGGGATTAGTTTGATGTTCTTTTTCTAGTTCCTCCAGGTGTGCAGTTAGATCTTTGATTTTAGCTCTTTTGTCTTTTTTAATGTAAGCATTGAGGGCTACAGATTTCCCCCTCAGCACTATCTTTGCTGTATCCCATAGGATTTGACATGTTGTGTTCTCATTTTCATTCATCTCAAGATATTTATTCATTTCTCTTGTAATTTCTTCTTTAGTCCACTGATTATTTAAGAGTATATTGTTGAATCTCCATATATTTGTAAATTTCCATTTTTCCATCTATTATTGATTTTAGGCTTATTCCATTTATGATCAGAGAAAGTGCTTTGCATAATTTCACTCTTTTAAAATTTATTGAGACCTGTCTTGTGATGGTCTATCCTGGAGAAGGATCCATGAGCACTTGAAAAGAACATATACCTCTTTTGGGGTAAAATGCTCTACAAGTGTGTGTTAAGTCAAATTAATTTATTCTGTTTTCAAGCTCTCTGTTTCCTTATTTATCCTCTGTCCAGATTTCTATCCATTGCTGAGAGTGGTGTATTGAAGTCCCCAACTATTACTCTAGAAACATCTGTTTCTCCCTTCAGTTTTGCCAATGTGTGCCTCATGTATCTTGGGGAACCCAGGTTAGGTGCATAAATATTTATTTCAGTAATATCTTCTTGGTGAATTGCCCCTTTTATTAATATATAATGATCTTCTTATCTCTTAGAACAGTTTTGCATTTAAAATCTCTTTTATGTGATATTAGTATCACTACTCTAGCTCCTTTTTGATTACTATTTTCATGGAATATCTTTTTCTAACCTTTCCCTTTCAGCCAGATTGTGTCCTTGCATCTAAGCTGAGTCTCTTGTAGACAGTATATAAATGGCTTATATATTTCCATCCATTCTGCTAGTCTATGTCTTTTGATTGGAGAGTTCAATCCATTAACATTCACTGTTTTTACTGTAAAAGCAGTACTTACTTCATCCATTTTATCCTTTGGCTTTCTGTTGTTATATCTTACTATTGTCTGTCTTTTTATACTTTAAGTTGCCTTAGTAATAATCTTCATTTCTACACTCCTTCCAAGTCTCTCACACTTGTCTTTTCCTTTCAGGTTGCAGCACTCCCTTTAATATCTCTGGTAAATCTGGTCTTTTGGTAACATACTTTCTCAGTTTCCATTTGTCTGTGAAGATGTTAAACTAGCCCTTATTTTTTTATGTCTTTTTTTTTGTATTTCTCCTCCCCTCCCTCATTGTTTGTGCTTGCTGTTTCTGTTCATTGTGTGCTCATCTTCTTCTTCTTCTTCTTTTTTTTTAAGAAGCACTGGAACTGAACCAGGGACCTCTCATGTGGAAGGGAGGCACCTAATCACTTGAGCCACCTCTGCTCCCAGCTTTGTTGTGTCTCTCATTGCGTTTTCCTCCTTGTGTCTCTTCCTTGTGTCATCTTGTTGCATCATTTCACTGCACCAGCCCATTGCATCAGCTCGCTCTCTTGCTTGTCTTCTTTGGAAGGCACCAGGAACTGAACCCAGGACCTCCCATGTGGTAGATGGGAGCTCAACCACTTAAGCCACATCCGTTTCCCTTGCCCTCATTTTTTTTTTTTTTTTTAAGATTTATTTATTTATTTTATCCATTTTAATGCCCCCCTTCCCCATTTGCTGTTTTGTGTCCATTCGCTGGGCAATTCTTTGTGTCTGTTTCCTGCCATCTCTTCTCATCCAGTCTTCACCAGGATTAGATCCTGAAGACCTCCGATGTAGGAGAGAGGTGTACTGCCACCTGCGCCACCTCGGTTTCTGGTTTTCGGAGCTTTCGGAGCATCTCGTCTTGACTCTCCCCTGCGTCTCTCTCCTGTTACGTCATCATCTTGCTGCATGGCTCCCGGGGCCTGGTGGCTCACCGGCACACAGAGCCTGGCAGTCCATGCACCTTCTATATAAATATTTTTTATTTCACCAGGAGGTCCCGGGGATCGAACCCAGATCCCTCCATATGGCAGACGGACCCCCAACCATTTGAGCCACATCTGCCCCCCTGCCCTCATTTTTGAAGGACAGTTTTGCCGGATAATGAATTCTTGCCTGGCAGTTTTTCCCTTTCAGTAAAATGCATCATATCACTTTCTTCTTTCTTCCATGGTTTTTGATGAGAGTTTCCTCGATAGTCTTATTGAAATTCCCTTGTATGTGATGCATTGCTTTTCCCTTGCTGCTTTCAGAATTCTCTCTTTATCTCTGATATTTGTCATTCAGAATAGTAGGGGTCTCAGAGTAGGTCTATTCGGATTTATTCTGTTTGGGATGTATTGTCCTTCTTGTATATTGACATTTATGTCTTTCATAAGGGTTGGGTAGTTTTAACTCATTCTTTTCGCAAACATTCTTTCTGCTTTTTTTCCCATTCTCTTCTCCTTCTGGGATACTGATAATGCATGTGTTTGCATATTTTGCATTGTCATTCAATTCCCTGAGACCCTGTTCCATTTCTTCCATTCTTTTCTCTTTCTGTTCTCTTATCTTTTTAATTTCTGATTCTTGGTCTCCAATTCACTAATTCTGTCCTCCATCAATTCAAATCTGCTGTTATATGCCTTTAATGTATTTTCGATCTCATCCATTGTGTCTTTAATTCTCATAAGCTCTGTTGCTTTTCTTTGAAGGCTTTCAAATTGTTCTTTATGCTCATCCAGTGTCTTCTTGATATCCTTTATCTCTTTAGTCATATTTTCCTTCAATTCCTTGGATTGATTTAGGAGTGTGATTATTATTGATTAGTTGTCTTAAATCCTGTGTCCTGTCAGGATTTGGTTGTTCCTTTGGTGGGTCCATCTCTTCCTGTTTCTTAGTATGGCTTGTATTTTTTTTTTTTTTTAATGTCTAGGCATCTGAATATATTGGTGAATTTACTCTGATGGTAATTTCTCTCTCTTGCCTTGTGTTTTTGTTTCATAGCTTTTCTTTGATTTGTGGTTCATCTTATTCTAAGTCTTTAAAATTGCCCAGCTTAAGTTACCAAAATAGTACCAGGGCCTCATTAATGGGGCGCACACCCGATCAAGGGGTTTGGACTGAGAGACTCCAAAAAGCATTTTTTTCTCCTTGCAGTGTCCTAGCTGGCCAGCAGATGGTGTTTGCCTGTGAATCTTTCTATATAGTTGTCTCTTTCAACCTCCAGTTTCCCATGATTCTCGTCTGGCCAGAGTTGAGATTTAAAGAAGGTTCTGCTCACCAGCTCACTAAAGAGGGTGCCCTCTGCTGCATCCTCCCTCATCCCAGTGAGGAAGACATCTGTTCCCCTCTCAGAAGGCTGCAGTTTGCCATGGGTTTTATCCAGGCTGTTTGCCTTGAGGGTGAGGAATGGGTGATGTCCCTGGCTGTGGGGGCTAATAACTCATGATTTTCAGTTCAGCTTCTTTGTCTCTGTGTCTCACCCTCCTGGAGGATGTATGGCATTCTCCTGGTCTGCAGATCCCCAAAGCCAATCCCTTAGACAGTGTTTTGTCCTTCCTTTGTTGTATTTATGAAATAGTTGAGCCCTGCCTACCTACTCTAATGCCATCTTCCCAGACATCTTAATTCATGTTTTCTTTTAATCCATTCTGCCAATCTCCACCCTATAGACCATGGTTAGTAGTAATACTTCAATATGTGTTCATCAATATTGGAGATTTTTTCCATTTATAGTTAATGTTATTCCTGATAAGGTAGGACTTGTTTTCCATTTTGCTAT
>JAQZBX010038425.1:8138-23522 GCA_029593785.1 Cabassous unicinctus | reverse complement strand
GATCCATCTCTTCCAGAACCCTCACTTGCCCCTTTGCCAGAATAACTCTGCCCATTGCTCAGGTGTCCTCCTCAAACAAGGCTTAGTCTAGGTCAGGCTCTGCTATGTTGTCCCATAGCGCCTAATACTTCTCCTTTAATAGCCCTGACCCCAATTATTAAAAATGTTTAATTATCTCTTCTATCATAAGCTCAGTAAAAGCAGGAATGGTATCTTTCATTTTCCTTAGAAAACAAAGCATTGGGGAAGCATAACCCAGAAATATTATCCAAGCACCTCATGCTTTTTAGATATTTGTGGAATGGAAGAATAGACGATATAAGGGTGAAAGATAGAAAAGATAAGGAAAATGGACCTCTGAAAATATTTATTAAAATATCTTTTTGCCCCACTAACATGTAGATGTATTGTTGTGTGTGTGTGTGTATAATATCATTTACATATATATATATATTGCATATTTTATAACCTTAGATATTTATTGAAGGTCTACTCTGAATCTGGCATGGTTCTAGGCACAGGAGATACATCAATGAAAGCAAATACAAATACCAAGGAGACAGACAATAAACATTATAAATAAGTAAACTATATAATAATGTTAGAATATTATAAGCACTATGGAAAAAAAAGAGCAAGTTAAGGGGGTTTAGGAATGTAATTTTTAACAGGGTGGTCAGTGTAGGCATCATTGAGAAGGTAACATTAGAGCAAACATGTGAGGGAGGCGAGGGGTGAGCCATACAAATATCTAAGAAAAAAGTGTCCCAGATGGAGGGAGAAGCCAGTGCAAAGGCCCTGAGGTAGGAACAGTCCTGGCTTCATACATGCTTACTGAATTGACCTGACTCATGGTCATCTTGCTACTAAAAAGAATGAAAACAAGTTTTTCCTAGTTGCTGAAAGATAATTTTAGTTTTTTAAAAAATTTAATTATGGAAATACCACAGATATACTAGAACTTTTTACCTTAGTAGACTGGCTTTATCACTCAAGAGATTCTTTTTCAATCAGCCAAAAAATTGAGAAAATATTAGAACGAAATAATAAAAAACATTTTTAACCACAACATATATAATAGCTTCAAAATGTGCATTTGCATTAACTTTTTTCATCTGAGAATTTAACAGGCATGCCTTAGTTATTCAGAGAGGCAAATGCCTATAAAAATGTGGACAAATGATGTAATGGCTGTGATGAGTTTCTTTTTATTATTACTTTACTAACTTTAAACTTCAACTGGTAACAACAATTATAGTACTATTAATGATTATTTTATTCATTAGAAGTTGAGGCACATCTACGCAGCTAGCTTGAATACTTTTCCCCCTCCTTGGTAGTGATAAGCTTTCTTATTTGCCTTCCTCCCATCTGGTTTGCTTTAATAGAATGATAAAGAAAAACGAGTACAACAAATTTAATTATGTGCACCATGTTTCTAAGACTGATAGATACTGTACTAATGAGGACATTTTCAGGCTCACACTCTCAAAGTTGCCCAAGAGTTAGTTACAGAAAAAGCCTCTTTTTATTCTAAACTTTCCGAAATAATGTTTCCAATAATCCCCAGGGGGGAAAAAAAACTCTTAAAAATGGTGAGATAATATGGCAAATAGCAAAAACAATAACAATAATAATAGTTCATATTTATTGATGTTTACTATATGCCAGGCACTATGTTAAAACAATTTAAGTGTTTTTTTCACCAGATTCTCAAAATATTCCCGAGAAGGGATGTACTGTTTGTTATTATTCCCACTTCACAGATGAATGAATCCCAGAAGTGATCCCCAGCAGTGGGAGCCTTACAGTACTGTGTGATCCCCACCCTCCTGCTCATTACAGATTGGACCTGGGAAAATACCTAATCCAAGCAGGACCAATCAGATTCTCCCTCCATGGGAGACATAATGAGTTAATTAGTGTCTGCATTTGGCTGGAATCTCCCATATCCCAGAGACAGAGAAGTAGATAAAGGCTTTCTGCTATGGGGGCAGAATGAGGCAGAGATGGGAGAGAATGTAGAGAGAGAGAGAAAAGCTTCTATGGTTCTTGATCTGTTTCCAGTCCCTCTTCCCAGTCCCTCCTGAGGCCTAAGCACCATCCCTGCCCTTGGGAACTGTGTGCCTTATAATAAATTCCCCTTTGGGGCTTAAGCTTCAGAGGAGGACTTTAATTCCACTTAAATACATTCATTAGTGTTGACTTGAATTCATCTGAGAATTTACTGCCAATGATTTAATCAGAAACCTTAGCATAAGAAAAGTAAGGACCAGATTTGTCAGAGATGACAACTACAAAATGAGTCTATGACCAGGCGTCATGACTATTTTTCCACAATATTTCTCACACCCAGATCATTAGCGCGACATTAAATTTACACCCGTTATGGGAAGCGGGTGTGGCTCAATGGATAGAGCTCCCGTTTACCATATGGGAGGCCCCGGGTTCGCTTCCCAGGGCCTCCTTGTGAGGGCAGGCCAGCCTGCGCGGCGCGAGGGGCTGATGCAGCGGGACCTCACAGTAAGGGGAAGATAAGCAAACATGGAGAAGACACACAGCGAATGGACACAGCAAGCACAAGCAGCAAGGGGGGGATAAATAAATAAATAAATAAATCTTTAAAAATAAAATAAAATTAAAATAAAATAAAATAAAATGGCATCAGCATAGCAACTTTAAGTAATAATAACCTCTTGAAATCTTCATACTCAAGAACTATGCTGTTTAGACATATTTTCCCAAATCTAACCAAAAAAAATTATACTTACATACACACATATAAACATATACCAATTTCTACCACAGAAGACACAGTTTCGAGCATTTGCTTTGCATAACCACTGTAGGTTAATTTTACCCTCATTACATGATGTACTTTTCCTCTATAGCACTTATTATAACTGTAACAAAATAATTTTGGACAATTTATCTATTTCTCATCTGTTAGCCCTGCTAGAATATAAATTCCTTGCAAGCAGACTACATACGTCTAGAGCGATAACTGGCAATAAGTGGACACTCAAGAAATTGTTAATTAATTAATAGTCCTCTCTCCATCCTTATGCCCTTTTTCAGGAGATTAGAGAGGCTAAGTATTTGCCAGTGTTTACATAGCTAATATGTGGCAAAGCAATGTTGAAACCCAGCTCTTTCAGACTTTAAAGTACATGCTCCTTCTACTATACTTTCTCTGCCCTCCTAGAAATGCCCATTTGTCTTCTTTAATTACATGAAATCCCACTTTACAATGGCTGTAATATTTCAGAAGCCACTTATAGATGTTGTATGTAACAATATTTTCAGCACAAAAGCAACATTGTAAAAAATTCATATTTTCTCACCTCCAAAATAAAATTCCATTATGTTATTGCCTAAAGATACAGAGCAAAAATTAAATATGATACAAACCACCTTTATTGTACAGGTTTGCTTGAAGCATCTTTGGAAATCCTCTTTTAATTCAGAAATAGTTAGGCAGATATTAAAACTAGTCTCTAAACATGCCTTAAAGCAAGATTGGGAAGCAGAAATAAATGGGAGTGTTTTCTCTCAATCCTCCTCCAGTAAGTGCCTCTTTTCCCCTCTCAACTTCTGTTATTTTTGGTTTGGTTTGGAGCCTGAGGTGTAGATAAAAGAAGTGGAGAAAATGGCAAGGACTAGGAGGGAGTTGATGGTAGGAATAAAAGGAATGGAGAAATATAAAAAATGAAGAAAACAACCTACCAGCTCTTGAACAATATGCCAGAGTTCAAACACTGGCAACAAACAGGACAGATGCCAAATACTATTTGGGCTAGTACGTTGTTTTTAAAATAATTTTAAAATACCCAATATTCATACATAGCTGATTTGACATAAAATTTTTTATTTCTTATTGCTCTTGAAAAATTCTGAACCCTCTTATTGAACACACACTCTCCAATGTACCTTATTGTCCACCATTCACTTCCTCTTTTCTTCACACTTTATTCATTTATAATACTAGCTGGATGATGCGTAATTTGATTTTGTCATCCTCTCATCTGATTTCATAACTCTTTCTCAAAAATCCTGTAACATTGGTCTCCTTTCAGTTCAATGAACCAATTAAGCTTCTTCAAATCTGTATCAATGTTTTCGTTAAGAAAAAAAAAAAAAGAGGCCACCCTAGGTATTTTAAGCAGAAAGCTATTTAATATAGGGAATTAGAGGCAAACTTTATGAAGGGTGGTTAGGGAGCAAAAGTCAGGCAAATTGCTGCTAGCATGGAGGAAATCAGGAAGTGGAGGGATTGCAGAAAAGCACCACCACTGATCCCAGCTGCCTTCAGGACAGAAGTGAGTCTCAGGAGGACCCTTGGTGTCTGCTAGAAAACTTCACATCTGCATTCTGTCCACGCCTACGTCCCGTCCAGTTTCAGTCAGAGCACAATGAATTTCTCCTTCTCTTTTGTTGCTCAAATCTCACACAAGTACCTCCCATTGTGGAAATCTAATGGGGATCTTGCTGGAAAGGCAGTCTGGGGAAATAACAGTTGTGATAAAACAGTATTAAACAATAATATCCAGTATACCATCTCTAGGCCTTCTGCATGGAATGCACCCCCATCCCCATCCACACCCCCAAATCTGGTTCAGTTTGGAGGAGAGCACTTCTGGAATGCTAGAGTAAGGACCTCTGAAAATCTAGTACTCAATAACAGCAATGAGAATACGGGGGCAGGGGGGGAGGGCAGGATATCAAAATCAATTTTTTTCAGAACTCTAGAAATTAACAAAGATGTGAAACAGTCCAAGGAATGTTTATTTGAGAAGAAAGGCCAAATATCATTTTTATTTAAAAAGAAAAAAAAAAAAGGTAACCATTTTGGCATCTTAACTTGCCCTATTCCCATCCTCCTCCACAGTAGCCTTGAAAATCAGCAGCCTCACAATCACGGTATCCATGAAAACCAGCAGCCACTGGAAAGGCAAAATGGGCATGGCGCTCTCCCAAAAGCCCCATTCCCAGAGAAGTGTCATTATTGGACCTGTCTAGCAGCTCCCTGGAAACTCTCACTAACATGGTTCACCTTCATTTTACCTGTCTTTTCCCTGAGGCATTTGTCAAAAACAATCAGCATCACTTGCTTAATATCACATCTAATTGATGTGGGGATAACAGTTGGGCCAATCAAGAACAGATAGAAAAATTTAAAAGGAAAAGCTGAAGGATGAGCTGTCCATAGGAGGCTTTGAAAAGCTCCAACATTTTCCAGGGAATCTTGAAGACCACGTGCATGTGCAGGCAGTGTGCATGCCTGGGAAAGACCTGAGAAGGCCCCAATCTCTCTACCTCTGGATGAACTTGAGGTTCTGAACCAGCAGAAACTGAAGGCTAAAGCAGAATTGTAACCGGCCTGCCTGAGCATTGAAGGAATGCCTCAACATAACACAGAGCTCCTTGGTAAAAGCTAAGAGGCTTATTGGTTCAAGGCATTTAAAGAAATTTCTCTCTGTCCAGTTAAGTTGACCAAGCAGAGATATCAGTGGCTGCACATAAAAAGAAAATGTTCCTTACATAATCATTTAAAGAAAATCACTAAACAAACAGCAACAACAGTAACAAAGCCTGGGGGAGGGGAGGGGACAGAAGGGCAGATCTTATCTGAAGAGCTGCCACATAATCGTTTTGAAAATGTGCAGTTTTCAATAAAATTTAGATAGCATACAAAGAAACAGGAAAGTATAGGCCACAGAGAGGGGAAAGCAGTCAATAAAAATTGTCCCTGTGGAAGCCCAGATACTGGATTTACTAGATGAAGATTTTAAATCACCTATTATAAATTTATAAATATTTTCAAAGAATGCAAGGAAACCATGTCTAGAGAGGTAAAGTATAAGAATAATGTCTCACCAAATGTAAACACTGAGGTCTATAAATTTCCCTCTCAGCACTGCCTTTGCTGTATCCCATAAGTTTGTTTTTTTTTATAATACACTTTTTAATTTTTTTAAAAAGATACATTACATAAATGTTACATTAAAAATATGGGAGATTCCCATATGCCCCGCTCCCTACCCCTCACACATTTTCCCACATTAACGACATCCTTCATTAGTCTGCTACATTTGTTACAATTGATGAACACATTTTGGAGCATTGCCACTAAGTGTGGATTATAGTTTACGTTGTAGTTTACACTCTCTCCCACTCAATTTGGTAAGTTATGACAAGATATATAATGGCTTGTATCTGTCATTGCAATGTCATTCAGGACAATTCCCAAGTCCCAAAAATGCCCCCATATTATACCTATTTTTCCTTCTCCCTCTCCTCAGAACCTCGAGTGGCCACTGTCTCCACATCAATGATAAAAGTTCTTCCATTGCTAGAAACACAATAAGTCTGTAGGAGAATAACATTAAGTCTAGTCTAGTCCATCATTCATTCCTCAATCCTGAGGATTCTGGGATGGTGATGCCCACTCCACCTCTAATTGAGAGGGGACTTACATCCCATGGGGCAGATGGATGCGACTCTCTTGCTTGCAGTTGCAGACTCTCTCTGTTCCTTGGGATAGTTGTTGTCCATCATCATCTCCTTGTTAGTTGTCCTGGGTGAGTCCAATGAACTGGAGAGTAAATATTACAACTCTGCTGATATTCAGGGCCCAACTGGCACATGGATGGACCAAAGATTCAAGTTTCTTGGACATACACCTATCAAGTATAGTACTAACTATAGGTTCAAATAGAAGGGGCAGAAGAGCCATATGTAGGGAAACCACAAGTGAGTCCAACTCTGTCACACTGGGGAGAATAAATTCCAAAGTAGGGCCCACTGGCAGGGTGCCAAATTTCTGAGCTATCTGCCCCACCTATGGTATCTCAGTGTCTCCAGAGCCCTCAGGAACCCTGCTATTTGAGACAATATTTACTTTGGCAGTCAAAGAGATCCTGCTGAGATGTGCATCTGTGTAACCTCTGGAATGACCTCCCGACTCACTTTGAAGTCTCTTAGCCATATAAACTCATTTGTCTTTACCCTCTCCCCCTTTTGGTCAAGGTCTTTTTCCAGTTGCATCCCATAAGTTTTCTCATTTTCATTTATCTTGAGGTATTTACTGATTTCTCTTGTAATTTCTTTAACTCAATGATTATTTGAGTATATTGTTAAATCTCCAGATATTTGTGGATTTTCCCTTTTTCCATCTGTTGTTAATTTCCAACTTTTTTCCTTTATGATCAGAGAAAGTGCTTTGTATAATTTCAATGTTTTTAAGTTAATTGAGATCTGACTTATGTCCCAGCATATGGTCTATCCTGGAGAAAGATCCATGAGCACTTGAGAAGAATGTATATCCTGCTGTTTGGGGGTAGAATGCTCTATAAATGTCTGGTAGTTCTAGTTCATTTATCATATTATTCAAGTTTTCAGTTTCCTTATTTATCTTCTGTCCAGATGTTCTATCTAATACTGAGGGTGGTATGCTGAAGTCTCCAACTAGTATTGTAGAGATGTCTATTTCTCCCTTCAGTTTTGCCAGTATGTGTCTCATGTATTTTGGGGCACCTATGTTAGGTGCATAAATATTTATTATTGTTATTTCTTCTTAGTGAATTGTCTCTTTCATTAATATATAGTGACTTTCATCATCTCTTTTAAGAGTTTTGCTTTTAAAATCTATTTTATCTGCTATTAGTAGCACTACACTAGCTCTTTTTTTATTACTGATAGCATGGAGTATCTTTTTCCAACCTTTCACTTTCAGCCTGATTGTGTCCTTGTGTCTAAGGTGAGTCTCTTGTAGACAACAAATAGATGGCTCATTATGTCTCACCAAATAAAGAATATCAATAAGGAAGAGAGAGAATTTTTGTTAAATAACCAAATAGAAATTCTATAATTGAAAAGTACAATAACTAGTGCACTAGGCAGACTCTATAGTGGATTTGATCTGGAGAAGAAAGGACCAATGAACTTTAAATTAGGTCACTTGAGATTACCCAATCTGAGGAACATAAAGAAAAAAGAATGAAGAAAATGAGCAGACCTCAGAGACCTGTGTGACACTGTCAAACATACCTACATGGACAATGAAAATAACAGAACGCAAGGACAGGGAGAGAGGAACAGAAAGGATATTTGACAAAACAATGGCAGAAAACTTCCCAAATTTCAGGAAAACCTTTAATCTACATATCCAAGATGCTCAAAAGACTCCAGATAGGATTAACTTAAAGAGATCCACACCTAGAAACATTATAATCAAACTCAAAAGACAGAAAGAGGGAATCTTGAAAACAAGGGAGAATGAATTCATGTACAAGGAATCCTCAGTATAATTCACAGCTGATTTCACATTAGAAACCATGAACACCAGAAGGGAATGGTATGATATGCTCAAAAGACAGTAAAAATACTGTTAAACAAGAATTCTGTACTGAGCAAAACTAAAATGAAGCAAAACTTCATTTTTTCCAAAATGAAGGAGAAATTAAGACCTTCACAGATAAAGAAATATTGAAAGAATTCATACCTATCAGAGCCCTTAAGGTCCAAATGAAAGGACTCTAGACGATAATTCGCATCCACATAAAGAAGTAAAGACCAACATTAAACATTAATACATAGGTAAATATAAAAGACAGTAAAAGTGCACTTTGTTTGTAGCTCTTTTCTTCTATCTGATTTTAAAAGACAACTGCATAAAGCAATATTTATAAAACTGTTGATTGAATTGTAAAGATACAATTTGTATGACAATGGTAACCCAAAAGAGAGGGGAGAGGATGGAGCTTTATAGAAGCAAACTTTCTGCATACTATTAAAATTAAGTCAATATTAATCCTAATTAGATTGTTAATAATTTAGATGTTAATTGCAACCCCCCAGGAAAACCACTAATAAAATTACTCTGAAAATATATATTAAAAGAAACAAGGGAATTAATATAATACACTAGACAACATCTTTTTAACATAAAAGAAAGCAATAATGGGGGACTTGAAGAACAAAGTCATAAGACATATAGAAAATGGCAGCCATAAATCTTACCTTATCAGTAATTAAATTAAATGTAAATGATTTAACACTCCAATCAAAAGACAGACACTGGTAGAATGGATTTTTTTTAAATGACCCAACTATATGCTGTCTAAAAGTAATGCACTTTAGATTCAAAGACATAAATAGGTTGAAAGTGAGAGGATAGAAAAACATATACCGTGCAAACAATAACCAAAAGACCCCTGAAGTAGTTCTACTAATATCAGACAAAATAGACTTTAAGACAAAAATTGTTACTAGAGACAAAGAAGGACATTTTATAATGACAAAAGGGTTAAGTCATCATGAAGACAAGTATAAATATGTAAGCACATAACAGATGTATATACATAAACAAAATACATAAAGCAAAAACGGAAAGAATTGAAGGGAGAAATAGATAGCTCAACAATAATATCTGGAGACTTTAATATGCCACTTTCAGTAATGGAGAGAACAAATAGGCAAAAGATCAATAAGGAAATAGAAGACACTATAAATCAAATTTATAGATGCTAACAAGCATCTACAGAACACCCCACCCAACTACAGCACATTGTTCTCAGGTGAACATGTTAAGCCATAAAACAAGTCTCAAAAAATGTAAAGTTATTTAAATCATAAAAGTTATCTTCTCTGAACACAATTGAATAGAATCAGAATTCAATAACCAGAAGAATATTTAGGAAATTCAAAAATATTTGGAAATTAAACACCCTCTTTAAATGACCAATGGGTCAAAGGAGAAATAGCAAAGGAAACTAGAAAATAGTTTGAGATGAATGAAAATGAATATACAACATCCCAAAACTTACAGGATGTAGTTTAAGTAGTGCTTAGAAGGAAATTTATTGCTGTAAACACCTCGTCTCCTGTATACAAAAAGAAGTTCTGATATAAATTACCTATCCTTCCACCTTAAAAAACTAGAAAAAGAAGAGCAAACTAAACCCAAAGCAATCTAAAGGAAGGATAAAAATATAGAGTGGAAATAAATGAATTAGAGAAATATTTAAGAAGATAATCAATTAAAACAAAAATTAGTATTTTGAAAAAAAATCAACAAATTTGACAAACCTTTAGTTAGATGGTCCAAGAAAAAAAGAAAGACACCTCAAAATACTATAAATAAGAATGAAAGAGGGAAAATTACCATTTTTCCTTAGAAAAAAAATTATAGAGAATACAATGAGAAATTTTACATGCCAGCAAACCAAGCAACCTAGATAAAAATGGAAAAAAAAAATTTTAGGACACAAACTACAGAAAGTGACTCAAGAAGAAATAGAAGATCTGAATAGATATATAACAATTACAAGATTGAATTAGTAATCAAAAAAACATCACACAAAGAAAAGCCAAGTCCCGCTTTGTTCCACTGGTGAATTCTTCCAAACATTTAAAGAAGAATCAATATCTATCTTTCTCAAACTCTTCCAGAAAAAAAAATTAGAATAAAAGGGAAAACTTCCTAACTCATTCTATGAGGCCAGTATTACAATGATACCAAAATCAGATATCAACACCGGAAGAAAAGAAAATTCCAGACCAATATCCCTTATCAATATATGTTAAAAATCCTCAAAAAAATACTAGCAAACCCAATCCAGCAGCATGTAGAAAGGATTACATACCAAGAGATATATCTCAAAAATGCAAGGTAAGTTCAATGTAAGAAAATCAATCAATGTAATACAGCAGATTAATAGAAGAAGGGATTCCCCCACACACACACATACACACACACTCACACACACACTTTCCCCTATTATTAATATCTTACATTACTGTGGTACATTTGTTACATTTGATGCTACTAACCAAAGTCTATAGATCACATTGTGGTTTACATTTTGTGCTATACTGTTTTATAGGGTTTGACAAGTGTATAATGCCATGTGTCTGTCATTGCAGTATCATAGAGAACAATTTCACTGTCCTACCAATGCCCTGTGTTTCACCTATTCATTCCTCTCCCTCCTTTCTGAACCCCTGACAACCACTATCTTAATATCAACATTACAAGTTCTTCCATTAACACAAGATAATAACTACAAAACAGTACATCTACTTTGGTCCGTAGTTACATTCCCCCTTATGTTTATTCATTCCTCAGTCTTGAGGTATTTGGGATAGTGGCCGCTCTGACTGCTTCAAGCTGAGAAGGGACCTAGATATTATGGGGCAGATAGAAGGAACTGTTTTCTGGAGTGCACTTTTTAAATCTAGGTGCCCAGAATCCATTTTTAAATTACTTAATCAGTACATAGGTGTATTAGTCACCCAAAAGGGGTGCTGACGCAAAGTACCAGAAATCTGTTGGCTTTTATAAAGGGCATTTATTTGGGGCAGAAACTTACAGTCACAAGGACATAAAGAGTAATCTCCTTCCCTCACCAAAGTCTGTTGTCACGTGTTGGAGCAAGATGGCTGCCAGTCTCTGTGAGGGTGCAGGCTTCCTCTTCCTCTTAAGACTCCATGGTCCCAGCTTCTTCTGATCTCAGCTGTAGGCTGGCATAAGGCTCTTCTCTCTTCCTAGGGTTTGTTTGTTTCCAGGCTCAGCTGTTCTGCTCTCTCCACAAGACCAGCTGTAAACTATCAGGCAAACAGCTCGGCCCACTCCCTGCAGCTCCAGCATCCCAAATTAAACTCTGTGAGCTCTTTCTCTGTGTATTTAGTTCCCTGTCTTTGATTGAGCATCCATTTATATAGCCCACAAGGGTGGGTGGGGCAGGGAGTCTCAAACCCAGTCACCCTAATGGCATGGTCAAATAAAAGCCCTAATTTTGATTCAATAAAGTAAAAGTGAAAACTCTGAGTCTAATACAATCTAATACACCCGGAAGAACAGACCAGTTTACAAAAACAATCCAATATCTATTTTTGGAATTCATAAACAATACCAAACTGCTACAATAGGTTTGCAGATCTGTGTCTTTTAAAGCTTCCCACTGGTGTGTGAACCTTGGAAACCATTCTTCTCTAGTACATAGTCTTGTACTAGATATCTACTTGGAACTGTATTTTTTTTTGGGGGGGGGGTGGGCGGGGTTAGTCAAAAGTTTATTAGATGGGACAAAATTTAACCTTTCTCAAGTTTCTCATCTAGAATGATGCTTGCTTTAGATATTTATTACTGATGGTCATAACTTAGCTTTTTGTTTGTTTGATTTTTAAACAAATCAGTTTTATTGATACATATTAATAAAGCATACAATTAATCCAAAGTGTACAATCAATGGTATTTGGTATAATCATATAGTTGTGTGTTCATCACTTCAATCATTATTAGAGCATTTTCATTATTTCAATAATAAAAATAAACAAAAATAGACAAACAAGAAAATCCCTCACCTCTCAATCTCCCTATGTTTCCCCCACTGTACATAGCTGCTGTTTGAGGCTATTCTAGCCAAAGTGTATATTCAATGGTTTGTTGTTGTTGTTGTTTTTTAAAAGATTTATTTTTTTATCCCTGCCTTGTTGTTTTTGCACTCGCTGTCTGCTCTCTGTGTCCATTCACTGTGTGTTCTTCTGTGTCTGCTTGTCTTCTCTTTAGGCAGCACCGGGAACCAATCCTCAGACCTTCTGGAGTGGGAGACATGTGTTCAATCTCTTGCGCCTCTTCAGCTCCCTAGTCTGCTTCGTCTCTTATTGTCTCTCCTCTGTGTCTCTTTTTGTTGTGTCATATTGCTGCGCCAGCTCTTCCGCACGGGCCAGCACTCCATGCAGACCAGCACTCCTGCACGGGCCAGCACCCTGCATGGGCCAGCTCTCCACTCAGGCCAGCTCGCCACGCAGGCCAGCTTGCCTTCACCAGGAGGTCCCAGGAATCAAACCCTGGACCTCCTATATGGTAGACAGGCACCCAGTCACTTGAGCCACATCCACTTCCCTCTTTGGTTTTTAGTATAATCACAATGTTGTACATTCATCACCTCAAAAATTTTAGAACAACTTCATTACTCCAAAAAGAAAGACTCCATACACCCTTAGCATTCCTTCCTCAGACCTACATAACCACTAATCTACTTTCATCTTTATAAATTAATTTATATTTACATTTTATATAAATGGAATCATACAATATGTAGTACTCTGTGTCTGGTCTCCCTCACTCAGTATAATGTTGGGGTTTTTTTGTATGATATTAACATTTTGTAGTATTAACTTACATTTGTTCAGCTTCAAAGAAAAACAGTCTTATATATGCAATTCTACCCATATTCATATTTCACATAATATATTTATATTTCACGTAATATATTTAGATCCTAATAGGGCAATCATATGGTATTTTTACTTTTGCATCTGGCTTGCTTCACTTAAAATAATGTCCTCCAGGTTCATCCATGTTGTCATATGTTTCACAACTTCATTTCTTCTTACCGCTGCATAATATTCCATCATGTGTATACTCCACAATTTGTTTATCCATTCATCAGTTGATGGACACCTGGGTTGTTTCCAGCTTTTGGCAATCGTGAGTAACACTGCTACAAACATTGGTGTGCAGATATCTATTCATGTCAATGCTCCCAGTTCTTCTGGGTATATACATAGCAATGGTATTGCCAGGTCCCATGGCAAGTCTATATTTAACTTCCTGAGGAACTGCCAAACAGTCCTCCACAGTGGCTGTATCATTCTACATTCCCACCAACAATGAATAAGTGTTCCTATCTCTCCACATCCTCTCCAACATTTACAGTTTTCCTATTTTTTAATAGCGGCCAGTTTTCTGACTTTTTAATAGCAGCCAGGGACTGCTTTTTAAACATTATATTGTGTGAAATATACGCTATGAGAGGACAGAATTGGTACTATAATCTTCTGTTATATCTCCCACGATCCTCCACACAGTACCAGGTTCAGAAGCACCACTGGATTTATGGACTGAGTGACATTATGCTGACATGGCCCATCGTGTCTCATGGCCCATATATCTTTAAGCTCTATGCCAAACCCAGTGCCTACCACAGAACTTAGAATAAAGTAGAATCCCAAAAATTTTTGATGAATTAAAATGAATAAAAACGGAGTGATTCTGGCACCCATGCTATGGTTAATAAATGGCCAAATAATCTTGCTTTATATCCATGAAGATATTTCAGGCCCAAAACTCAAATCATAATCTCCTTGATCTTTCTGTAATGACATAATGCTTGATAGGTATAGTTGGAAATTTTAAAATCATAGAACCAAAGTATTTCAACTGAGGAAACTTCTTCTATCAACTAGTTCAACTCTTTTATTCAATAGAGCAAAACATTAAAAGCAGTTAAGTGACTTGTCCAGGTCACATAACAAATTACAAGCAGATCTGGGATTTGAAACTGGAACTACCAAGTCATGCATTGCTGGGCACTCTTGCTCTTTCTATAACACTTGCAGATCCCCAAGAGATCTCAGAAACGATTCTCTGGCTCCTTTTCAAGAGGGATCAAATCATCCTTAATATAGGCTGGGGAATCTGTCTTGCAGAACTACCAGCTTGGACAGTGTTTGCTACAGGCAGTAGTTCAATGTTTCTCCTTAATTGATGTTCTACAAGTCAACCCACGGCTGTTATCAGGAAGAAAACAAATGTTTGTGCAGCTGGTTTGCTCTTCGTGTGCACTTTACAAGCAATAAATGGAATTGATAAGCTTATAGCCAACTTAACAAGAAAGCTAATCAGTTCAGTTGTCCTTCTCTTCTTTCCCCTCAGCCCATCTCTAACACAGATGACTTACTTCATAACTCTTTAAACTTCAAAGAAAAATGCTCAGACTGACTTCCTACTCCCTAACCCTCTGGAGAAAAGATGCAAAGCACTAGGTGATTTAATAATACTTCCTAAAATAATATGACCACATTTTCTTTCTTCTATGACTGTCATTGGAAGACTCTTACTACCTTTTTGGACTTTCAAATGCTTAAAGACTCTACTCAAATACATAGGCCCATGGATATTACCTCCTATAATTTATCTATAGATTTACTTCAGAATAGACTAGTATTTGTGCATTTCCCCTGTAGTTCCAATGGCCTTTTGACCTCTTGGCAATATGGCCCTCCTAGTGCTCTGGGTTAACAAAGAAGCTAAGTGGAATTTTGAGGTTACTTAGATACCATTTACTTTTTTTTTTTCTTTTTTTTACTTTTTTTTTTAAATAGTTTTAGACTTACAAAAAAGTTGAAATAATAGTGCAGTTTCCATATGCCCATCACCCAGCTTGTTCTCATGTTAACAACTTACATAACCATATACAATTGTAAGATTCAGGATATTAATATTGGTACAATACTATTGACTAAAGACCTTATTTTATTTTATCAATTTTTCTACTAATGTCCTTTTTCTGTTCCAGAATCCTTTCTACAGTCCCA
>JAQZBX010038424.1:0-23406 GCA_029593785.1 Cabassous unicinctus | reverse complement strand
AGATGTGGCTCGAGCAATTGGGTGCCTGCCTACCACATGGGAGGTCCCAGGTTCGGTTCTCGGTGCCTTCTAAAGAAGATGAGCAAGACAGCAAGCTGATGAGACAGGCTGGCATGGAGAGCTGATGCGACAAGATGATGCAATGAGATTACACAACGAAGAGACACAATGAGCAGGGAGCAGATGTGTCAACAAGATGACAAAATGAGATGATGCAACAAGGAGACACAATGAGGAAACACAATGAGAGACACAACAAGCAGGGAGCAGATGTGGCTCAAGCAATTGGGTGCCTCCCTTCCACATGGGAGGTCCCGGGTTCGGTTCTGGTGCCTCCTAAAAACAAAAAGACAAGCAGACACAGAGAGCACATAACGAACAGACACAGAACACAGAAAGCAGACAGCAAGCGCAAACAATGAGGGGGTTGGAGAAATAAATAAAGGAAGCAGGTGTGGATCAATCGATAGAGCTCCCATTTACCATATGGGAGGCCCCAGGTTCACTTCCCGGGGCCTCCTGGTGAGGGCAGGCCAGCCTGCGTGGCGCGGTGGGCTGATGCAGCAGGACCTCACAGCAAGGGGGAGATAAGCAGACACAGAAGAAACATACAGCGAATGGACACAGCAAACACAAGCAGCAAGGGGGGATAAATAAATAAATAAATAAATCTTTGGAAAAAAGAAAAATAAATCTTTTTAAAAAACCATTAATAAAGTGAAAAGGCTGGATACAGACTAAAAGAAAATATTCATAATACATATATCTGACAGAGAACTCATACAAAGAACATAAAAAGGACAATACAAAGAACTCCTACAAATCAGTAAGAAAAAGTAAAAGAACCCAATTTTTTAAATATAAGGAAAAGACCTGAACAGGTACTGTATTAAAGAAAGTATCTGAAGAGCCAATTAACATATGAAAAGATTCTCAACCTCAATAATCATCAGGGAAATGTAATTTAAAACCACATTAAGATATCACTGTACATCTACCACACTGACTAAAATTAAAAAGAGAATATGGGCAACTGAAACTCCCCAACATTGCTAGTCGAAATGTAAATGGTACAACCACTTTGAAAAAAAAATTTGTCAGTTTCTATCAAAGTTAAATATATACCTCCCCTTTGACCTAAAAATTCCACTCCGACAATCTAAAATATGTGACCTCTTATGTTCAAAAAAAGGCTTGTACAAAATAGAGCGGCTTTATTCATAATAGCCCAAAACTGCAAACAATCTAAATGCCCATTACGAGAAGAAAGAAATAAAGGTATTTTGATACAATGGAATACTGTTCAGCAATAAAAAAGAACTACTGATATATAAAACACATTATGTTAAGCCAATGAAGCCAGACACAAAAGAGTACATATTGTGTGATTCCATTTATATGAAATACAGGACAAGGAAAACTAAAATATGGTCACATAAATCAGAATAGTATTTGCCCAGGGGGAGGGGAGGATAAGTAGGACTGTGTGGAAAGGAATACCAAGGAACTTTCTAGGGCTCAAGGAAATGTTCTATATCTTTGAGATACAAAGCAGGATGGCCTGTAATCCATTTACTCACTTAGCAGAATGGGGAAGGGGAATATCTCCCCAAGAAAAAGAATAAAAGACAAGTGACTAATTTAATCTCTTTGTGAACTAGATGTGTAGGTATAACAGATTATTTGCTAAAAGGAAGGGACCTTATACCTGAAATGCCCTTAGCAGGATATCCCTGACTAAAGGATTACTTACAGTGCATAGAACCCAGGATTTATGGATTTATGACAGAGTACTCTGGAGAACATCGCAAGAGCTACACAACTCTGTAGACTGCAAAAATGGAGATGCTTCAAAAATAGTGTGTGTGGAATCCTGAAAACCTCATGGACACTTCATCTATTTTTTGGGCCAGAAGTGCATGTCCAATGTGGGAAGACAGAACCTAGGGTCCACCCTTGATTGCATCCTTGAAATTACTGGTAATGCTTGACACTGGGTAAGATCTTTGATTTATGTAAGTCTAATTTAACAATCCAATCCTGTATGTCAGTCCAATCTTGATGAGGTTATGGTTTAAAAAGTGTACACATTTGTCAAAATTTATTGAGCTCTACACAAGATTTGTGCGTTTTTACTGCATGTAAATTATACCTCAATAAAGTACTATTAGAAAAATAAAACTATATATCCTAACTCTATCCACTAGAAATTCTGTAAGACTAGAAGCAATGACTGAATTAGTATCTATGTACATGCCTAGCACCCAGATGCTAGTCTCCAAGGACTGGGACAGAAAATGTGCAAGATGAGCATATAACATCTTGTTATACCAGAAAGCAAGGAAGCTTTCACAACCAATGGATCAAGTCAAAAGGACATAGTAGGGGAAAAAAAAAAAAAAAACAAAGACACAGTAGTCAACTTAAAGAGCTGCCAAAGGCCAAAGATGGGATAATCTGAGCATAAAAAAGAATAATGGATCAATAAAATTGATTTGTTTAAATAATAATAATAAAAATGGCTGCAGTGGGTTAAAACTCTTCCAATACATTTAAAATGCATTAGCTCATAATACTTACAGAGAAAAAATAATAACCCTCTGTAGCCAATGGTTGGATGATTTTAGGGAATAAACTTATTATTCTAAAAACTGTTACATAAAGGGTAAGAGTCAAACATTTACCCTGCATTTCTCCTGAGCAAACTATGCTTCTGCATGACCAAATAACTGAAAAGTTTCAGCTAATAAATACAGCCCCTGGTGAAAAAATATTCATAGATAAAATCATCAATGGCTTCTAAAATCCATGCACAATCATCAATGGCTGCTAGCAATGTTCATGAAAACT
The DNA here is from genome assembly GCA_029593785.1 of Cabassous unicinctus. Taxonomy (NCBI): domain Eukaryota; kingdom Metazoa; phylum Chordata; class Mammalia; order Cingulata; family Chlamyphoridae; genus Cabassous; species Cabassous unicinctus. The sequence continues at coordinate 20,556 of JAQZBX010038424.1, read as the reverse complement.
TTATAATGAATGAGTCCAACTAATAACACCTGAAATCAGTGATCAGTCTTAAAAATCACAGAGACAAGATATTGTCTTCTGACAATACCACCATACTGTATTATTGAAAAAAAAAAATTAACCTGAACGTAAGAAGCGCAGGTGCTCTAATTACCATAAAAGGAAAAAATACATGGAGATAAGGAAGTCTATTAAGCAATACAAAGATGCAGATACAGTGACTCAAGAGATAAACCAACTTGAGAGATAAACCAACAAAATGCACTTTATGGACCTAAGTGGGATCCTGATTCAAAGACCAACTGTAAACTGTAAAGGAGCATTCATAGGACAATATGAGACACATGAACACTGACGAATCCTTTTCTATTAACATACATACTAAACTATTTACAGTGAAATATAATAAATGAGATTTGTTTTAAAATAACTCAGAAAACAAAAAACTGGCCACATATTTGATAACTGTAAAAAGTAGGTGATGGATAGATAAGGGTTATTCATTCAATTCCCTCTCCTTTTGTGAATGTTTGAAGATTTCCAAAGTTAAAGGTTAAAAAAAAAGAAAACGTCAACAATAAATGTTTAAACTTACAAACCAACAATGAAATCTAAAAATGATTAGTTTGGAATATTTTTTAAAAGTATCTATAAATATAAGGGGAGAAACAGAAGAGGGGGAAAGGGAAGGGAGTGACAGAAAATTAAATAAACAAAAAAATAAGAGCAGGTGAGTAAAGAAATTTCCCAGTTGGGCATTCTTTACCTTAAACCATTAACATACCTGCAGCTCCTGGGCAGTCTGTTCTACTTTCAATTCTAATGCTTTATAACTTTCAAGAAGAACCTCCTTCTCTGTTTTAAGCTTTTCATTCTCTTCAATCAGTTTCTGGTCCTGCTTAATTTTTGCCAGGCTGACATTAGACCCTAAATTAAAGTCACCAACAGCCAAACTTTCCCTATTAAAAACAAATTTACTCATTTTTAAAAACAAACTGTGTAAGGCTGACAGAGGTCAAAAATCTAAACTAAATTATCTTGGGCTTTTTACACTATATCTTAGAGTTAATTTTGAAAACTAATCTAAAACTTTGATCTAGTTCTACATTAATAAGTAATTTAATGTAAACTAGATTTTATAATTGAAGTCATATTTCAAAAACAATGCCTCTCTTAAAAAAAATACTTTCCAACTTCCTCATAGCACTACCAACTTCAACAAATACAGTAAAAAGCATTTCTGTGTAAGTTTCTTCCCATCCCTCCTCCCCATCCACTCACCCCCACCCACCCATTTTGTAGTTTAGTTACTAAAGCACTGTTAAGATCCCAACAAACAGCTACATCATCCAAGACATGGTATCATGGCATGGCTTAAAATACAAAAGTATGTGAATGTTTTGGTACATCTAAACATTAAATCTGGCTTTCTGTTTCATGTTAATAATTCAAAATAATCTAAAAAGTGAACGCCTTTTAGAATAATCAAATTCCATTAAAATAAGTTTTCACAAGAACAGCTCCCCTCTTAAAAAAGAAAACTCACTAAAAAAGAAACTCATTAAAAACATTCTTCCACACAGGAAAAACTTCAAAGCATATTTAAAATTCTGATTCAGCCTGAATAATTCAAAATTTAGGAGGAGATTTTAACTTTTGATGTTTACAAGAGTTGGCATGATAACTTATGTTCATATAGGAATGATATACTTCAATAAAAATTTTAAATGAAAAAATACCCATTAAAAATTATATACATTAGATAATTGTATGTAACTAAATCCTTATTTCCAAATAAAAAGGTTTTTAAAAAAAGAGTTGGCATAAAGGGCTGGCACATGAACTTTAAATAATTCAGGAATGATTTTACTTTTAAAATGGTTTTACTGAAGATATTACTGCTAAAGCAGAGAGGAATAAATGTTTGAGAAAAAGAGAAATAATAAATCAGAATCATCCTTCAAAATTACTAACACAGTTAAGGATTAAAAAGTATAAGCCTTGACATCTACTAAGACAAAAGCCTCTACCATGAATTAGAAATTAGTTAAAATCAAAAACTTCACCACAATCTTACTTTGGAAATGTCACATGATTTCCTGCATTAGTTTCATTCTTCAAGTCAAGAGTCAGCCTCCCACTTAAGCGCCCCTTTGGCCTGTTAAAGGTTGACTGGTTTGATCTGTGTCCCCACAAGGGAATGGGGCTTTTGAGGTTCCTGAGGGCAAGCTGACCAGGATCTGATTTTTTTTCCTCACAGATGTTAGTACTGGAAGCAAGTTTGCATTTTTCTGCAAACCCTTTCTTAGCCACCTCTTCCCCTATATCCACATTGCCATACTCAGCCTGAGCAATAATTGTTCCATCTTGATAGGTTGCTTTAATTCTCATTTTTATTTCCTTTTCAAAAATCAAGCTCCCCAAAAAGGTTCTGCCCTAGGAAAGATAGGAAAGAAGACATAAACCAACTCAACAACAAGGTTTTCTTCATTATTTTACTTCCACTCATTTTTTTTTTGCAAGGATAATTCTTCATGCTGAAATCTCCATAAAATTAGCCTTACCTTGCTGTTGTCTATATGTAAATATACTTCTGCATCTGTCTGAATGTATTCTAATTACACACTTGCAAAAGCTTCCTTACCAGAAGTACAGCTAATACCTGTATAGGCAGCCATATTTATAAATGTTTAAATGTGTACTAATTAAATATCCCAAAATAAAATTTTTAAACCCAGCAGACTGTGCTTGTGATGACCATTTTGGACCCAATTAAATACAATGATGTCCTGAGGAACTACAAGGACACAAGAATTAATTCTGGTATCTAGAAAAGGTGCTTAATTTCAACAAAACTTTGAGAATAATTTTAAGAACGAACCAGGTACTATGGTTTTAAAGTAAAGCAAAATCAGGAGCAAAATCAGCAACTCAAAGCATAAGCACAAAACATCAACAAAATGTGCATTATTAGAAATTCCTGAATTCAAAATCCTCAAATAAAATTTTGTTTAAAGGGGAGGACACCTGTACAAGCAGCATATGAGAAATTACTTGCTTTCTAACTTTTAAGTATTGATTTTCCATTCACAGCACTGAGCAAAGATACACTCAAAACATATTTGAGATTGGAAGGTATTGTGGGACTTAATTTTTTTTTTTTTTTAAGGAGGTACCGGGAATTGAACACGGGACCTCATACATGGGAGGCAGGTGCTCAACCACTAAGCTATATCCACTCCCTGGGAATTTAATTTTAATAAGAATTTGACTAGTCCTCTGGAAAATTATGATTCCTAAAATTACTTTGATATGGTCTAATTTGACAAGTATTCTCAGATTTCCCTAAGTTCCTTTCTTTATTTCATCATGTACTAAGAGTGAAATTAATCATTTTTCATAACATATAAAGTTCAAATTTACTGGTTCATATCTTCCTTGGAATAACGATGGAATATCCAATGGACCATATCTCTCTTAGAGGAAAGAGCTTTAATTTCAGCTAGCTTACTACTAGATGAATGTGACTAACAAATATGCAAATAAAGCAAATCATACCAATAATAATTGGAGAAACAAGTGTATAATCAAACTAAAAATTAGAAAACGCAAGTTGGCCACATTAAAAAAGGAAAGAACGCAGGGAGAACAGGGGAAGGAGGAAAAATTCAAGATCTACAAAATGAAATATTATTGGTAGGGAGAAATTATTTTCTATTTTCTTTTTTTTTTCCCCATGTATAATTCTTTTATTCTGTAAAAGGTAATAAAATATACATAACAAAACTTTCCCTTTTTTAAGCTAATGTCACAAATCCATATATAAATACTATACCCTACAGATGATCATGAATTAGAGGACTGCACTGTTGGCCTCCTCCATGCTTACTCGCAATGATCACTGAGGGATTTATCTCTTTTTTAACTATAAAGCAATAGAGTGTAGAAGTGAGACCTATGTAGGGGTTCTTTGTGCCATGGGTTCCTTTATTATTAGTCTTGTGAATCTTGTGGACTCCTTCTAAGAACAGTGTTTTAAATACATAAAATAAAATACATATGATTATAAAGAAAATGATTATACTGTGATACAATTTAACCCAGGTTAAAAACCTCTGGGCCTAAAAAGGGGCAGAGGAAGAGATTCAAATTATATATGCTAAAGGTTCACTAACCATCACTACCAATAAATAGAAAAAAAGTAAAGGTAAAAAATAATTTTTTAATCCACAAGCCAAATTGACAAGGTATTTTAAGTTAACAAAAACACGAACTTTATAAAATTTTTAAGGCCTAAAATTTAGAAAGACACACATTATATTGAGAGGCTTTTGAGACAGCTGCCTACCTCCTACTTGCCCATCTATATCCCCAATGTGGTAATGCCCTTACCCCCACTACCACCCTTCTCCTGCCCCCAGTGCTCAGCCACAACCAACCAGCTCTACTGGGGGCTGGCCGCGGAAACCCGTATGCCCCCAGGGCTGCTCGGGAATCTAGATGCCCTCTTTTGGGGAGTGCCACTCAACAAGAGCATCTTTGACCTATGGGCCAGCACCCTCAGAACCTGACAGCCCCAGTCCCAAGTTGGTTTCTCTTCTGGTACAGCCTGTGAGTTTCCCTGGGCAAGGGATGCTTTCACTTCCCATCCCTACCCATAGGCTTGCTGACAGGAAAACCAATGCCAGGAGAATGTCTGCAGCTCAGAGTCCACAATGTTTACTGGAGTACCCCACCAAAGGGCTGCAGCCCACCTGGGCACAAACCTGGTACTGACGTCTCCCCCACCCCAAGAGGCAAGGCTGGAGGGGCAAGGCACTGAAAGGGGATAGGGAATGAAGATTGGACCCTCCATGGTCTTTGTGGTTGTGGTGGGAAAATAACAATAAAGAAATTACACTATTTTTTTAAAAAATTGTAGTTTTACAATCATAAATATGCATTGCTCTTATTCATAAAACTCTGAGTTCAATATATAGAAATGTTTCTTATAAATAACTATAGAGACAAAACGAATCCTACAAGACCTGTAATACAACTACAAGATTCTCAAAAATAAGAGGCAAATGCAAAGTTTCTGAATTTAATTACTGTTCCTTATAACACTGATTAAATAATTTTGCACGTAAGTCACCTGGAGCTTCTAAATAAAGCAATTACAAGCCCAGTCACAACATAAGATCCCACACCAGCACTATCACCCACCAAAAGAATTATCATTACTGCACAGTAGATTTAAAAGGTTTTTTTTCCAGGATTAGGTTAACCCAAAATTCAATGGAAATGAATATAAACTAGAATCTAAATGAACAGGACATCACTGCCAATTATTAAATCAAACAGTGTCTTTGTCAAAACAACAAAATCCAATTAATTACAACTCCACTAAAATTTGGAATTTGTGATATTTATAGCTAGAGCTTTCATTTAATAAATATTTCTCAAATGCAAAAGAAAACAGAATAACTGTATTCACTGTTTTCTCTATCATAAAAGAAACTCTCCTTTTAAGCTTTCATATAAGAAACTATCTGAATCTATTCACTAAACATATATCACCCTTATATGTTCAAAAACCTCTACCTAGCAAAGATGAGCACAAATATATTAGGTAACATCTTTTTAATTATTCTATAATTCATATTCATATATAGACTTTTAAATTAAATGAAAAGAATAACTACACATCTTATGTTTCAAGCTCATAGTTTTACTTTTATTAATAAAAATATTTAAATTCTGTGACTTGCCTGATCAAACTGGGTAACTTCCTGGCCAGAAGGAATCTGTAGTCCCCAAAGTCTGTACTTTTTAGCAACACTGGAAAACTGCAGATCCAAAGGAATCTCAACTATATCAGATCGATTTAAAATTTCAGTATTTCCATAGTCAATGTATCTCACCAGACACTGGAAAAAGATGAAAGGCAAATACTAATACTGAACTTAGATTAAATATACCCAAAGAAACCACCAATTTGCTGCTATTAATTATCTGTAAATCAAGATAGCATCTTACCTCAAAATGACAAAATGCATTCAGAAACAGAGCTCTAGCAATAACCTCAATATAAAGAAAGCCTATAGTCCATGAGATAACAGTGATGTCTATATTTGGAACTAATCAAATTCCATCAGTACCATTTCTCATTATGGCTTTTCTTTAACAATGTAATTTAAATAAGCATGAGCCCATGAAGCTTATGGCCCTCTCCTATCTCTCCTAATGTTAAAATCAATCAACACTGAAGTTCAAGTTGGAAACAATAAGATCTAAAAAAGAGAGGCAAAATTAGCAAACTTCCTTTGACAAAACTGAGCCCATTCTAGCTAAGAGACCTTGGAAACAACTCAAATTCACCCTTATCTCCAACTCCATATCTGTTTAAGAAATATAGAGAAAAACAGTTTATTACAAGGTCAAAAGTCATCTTGCCCCTTAATTTAAAAAGCTAATGCCAAGCCAAAAACAAATAAAAGATATCTTCTCCAGTTGTCAAATTATAGGGAAAAGTTCTATTAGAAAGGTCTATTTCACTAAGATAAACCACTAAATCATTACATTAAAAAAAATCTAGGTGGTTCAGAGCAATACTCAAATTGTTTCTCCTTATTACACAAAGAAAAATATTTATAATATAAATACACTCTCATAAAATATAAATTATAAAATATAAAATATTTTAAATCCAGGAAAGCAGATGTAGAAAAAAAAAAGCATCTCTGTAGACTTTCCTGTAGTGTTAACACAATCTGCAATGTGCATCTGCTACCAAAGAGTCTCAGAATCCTGTATCTCCATATCCTCTTAAAAATCTCCCACAAGTTCACAGTGTAATAAACAAAAGAGCCAAACACAAAGAAAATTCATCATATCTAACCCAGGCATAAGAACATGGCAAGTCAATCTTCATTATTAATAATATTCATATCAACTAAAAAAAATACACCTAACTTCAGAATCAATTAAATGTTCTTTTCCTACTTATTAATTTTAATGGAATGAACTTTTAAAAGTTACTTATTAGTAAGAACCAAACATTTTTCAGAACTGGGTACAAAGAATGAACTGGTCACCAAAGATAATCCACATATTATATAATTTATTCTTGGACAAACTGGGGTGATGATATTACAATGTATATTCATAAGAAAAGACGATTCTTGAACCTGAATTTTTAAAGCAATTAATTTATTTTGTGTTCACTAGGGGGAAAAGTATGTTTTAAGTAATTTTCAAGTTCATTGAACCAGATCTTACTACTACTATGAATAGGCAATAAAGGACAAAACAAGTATCAAGTTTTGGAACCAGAATATATATTCCACAAGGCAAAAGAACACTTGTTTCCTGCCTTTTCATCACTGATGATTTTCAATACTTTGCACCTGTACCAACATTTATCTTCAGAAAATAATCCACCATAAATCTACAAAGAGAAAAAAATGCAAAAGTATTAGTATTTTAATGAAATGAAGTATGCTATGTAGGATCAGAATAATGGTTAGCATTAAGTACTTACCATATGTGCAATGAGCACTTTATATAAAATAATTTATTTAATGCTCACAATGTTACCCTATGAGGCAGGTACCTTATTTTCACCATTATATGCCCAAACCCATAAGCTAGAAGCAGAACTAAGATTCAAACTTAGTCAAGTGAATCTGACTTCAGAGCCCATTATGCTATTTTGTCTCTCCAAAAAAAAGAAAAAGGAAAGAAAGAAGGGAAAGAACTTTAAAAAAGATACACGCATTGAAGATTTAAAATCATACTCTTTTAATGTCTGAAGACATAATTGGTAAAATTAATTATTTTTAAACAAACACACCAAGCATACCACTAAGTCTAATTCTAGACCATGGTGGGATCCATATTTCCCACTAGCCAAGAAAGATTTTTATACTTTTTACTTTACATTTAAGGACTTTAGCTTTTAGAAATAGATAAAATTAATAAGATAATATCCTTAATACCGAACTTTCATTTATTTTTTATTCTACCTTAAGTAATATTTAATTAAAGAATAAAAAGAAAAATTTAAGCACTTTAAATCAGAGTTTCTCAACCTTAGCACTACTGACAGTGGGTCAGATAACCTTCCTTCCCCACCCTCCACCACCCCACCTGTTGATAACCACTTTAAATAATATATTTTCAATAGGTGAAATATTGTTCTCAGGAAGATGAAAATTGGTTCTTGGGGTTGCAGTGTGGGGGATATCTTAGATATTACAATGATGTGTAGCCTTCCAAAGCTCAACCCTACCAGACAACATAAACAGATATACAGTATACAGTATATCTGTGGTATTAAAATTTTAGGGGGAGGGGCAATTAGGAAAAAAAGATCTAAAAAAGATCCTATAGGGCAATAATAACAAAAGGCTGAGGAACACTACTTTAAGTGATCAAGTATAAAATTAATTTTTAATATATCACTCTAAACTAAGATGAATTCACAAATTTATTTTAAAGGAAAAATAATTCATACTCTGAAACTTAAAAACCTTAAACTCCCCAAACTAACAAAGTACAAAACAATTCAAACACACAAACGGATACCTAACAATGCAAATATTACAAAGAATAGGTGTGTTCAATTAGCACTTAACTCTGGTTCCTTCAGAAGCAAGCAGCAACTGGAGTGCAAAAGAAAGCACTAATGCCATGGTATCCTCTTCCAACAAATTTTCTTCATTTTTCAGTAAACAAATAGGTATAGTAGTAAAAACTGCTGATACCCAACCAGGAGTCCTATCAAATCTCCAACTTCACAAAAGGTCACATTATATTTAATGAGGGCTTTTTAACAATATATTAACATATTTAACTAATAATTCATTACAAGGCAAGTGACAAAACAGTACATCACTGCAACCCAGTCTATGCAGGGTTAAGGGATACTTGTATTCAGGAAAAGAGCTGGGACCCAACCAATTTGAGGAATCTAAAGCTCTACTGGTGTGAATAATCACAACCACAATCGTAATATACAACAAAAGCCAATCCCTATTAAGTAAAATAAAATGGCCACCTGCATTGGTCATTGCCAGAAAGCCCCTTTCCAAGAAGGGCTTTTCCAGAAGACAAAAACAATTAACCTGCTGGGGTTTTCCCAGAAAACAGAACACACCCTACAGGGGTTACTGATAAGCAACCCCCTGATGATAAAACTAATTTTGGTCCAGTAGAGACAGCTTATCAGAATGGACAAGCACACCACACTAATCAGTGTATATCAGCTCTGCTTTTTGTAAGTCCCCTCCGTGTAAAACGGAAACAATGCCAGCCAATCAGAATACCTCCTTCCTTTTTTCCCTTTTCCCTATAAGCTTATGCTTTCTACTCCCTTGACAGAGCTTCCTTCTACTTTCTGAATGGTAAGCTGCGCAATTCATGAATCACTCAATAGAGCTGTGCAATCCTAAAGTGCATGAAAAGTTTTCTTTTTCAGCGCAAATAGACTTAAATGTCTTTAGAACATAGTCACAACTATATATTCACTCCCATGGTGCCCTGTCCAATATTCTCCTCCCACAACTCCACTATCAATAGCCTATGACCTCCCTACACACTGAAAGGGAGAAAGACACCCAGTCATTAAGGAGAATTTAGAGTATAAAGCATTCATGAGGTAGGTGGCTGAATAATCATTAATAATTAGATGTCTGCTACTGAAACTATTTTGAATTTCTGGTAAAGAAAGCAATTTAGTTTCAATTCAACAGAGAAAAAGGGGGTTATGTTTTAATAAATATATAAGAATACTGAACATAATCATAACCTTCAAGGATGGTAAATTTTAAAACCTAAAAGCTTTACAAATTTCAATCTATCAATTCTGATGCTTAGTTGCAGGTCACATTTCATCCTTCCTCTAAATTTCTTTTCTTTTATACAATTTTATATACACCATTGGCTTTTAATTACTTTTAAATAAAACTAATAGAGCCATGTTCTTTTGAAAAATATTTTAAAATTCAAAGCACATCATGACTTCCAGGAAGATGGCAGACTAGGAATACACAGGACCATCTCCTCCCTCAGAAAAATAGCTGAAGGACAGGCAGAAACGGCTTTGGAAAAAAAATGTTCTAGGGTGTAAGACACCAAGGGAAGGCTGGAACACCACCCAGAAGAGAGGGGGGAACAAAGGGAAAGAATCTTGACAGCAAAACTGTGGGTTAAAGCTGCAGATGCAGCTGCCAGCACCCTCCCCACCCTATAGACAATTTTGAATTTTCAGGCCTCTAGTGGGATACAGACAAAGGGGGCTGTAGGGATCCACCTCCCCAGGAAATGGGGGAGAGGTGAAGAGGAGGAGAAGGAGAGACAGACCCACAAATTTGGTCTGCTATGTCCCATGAGCCCATCCAGGCCAGGTGGGGCTTCACCATTGTTTGCCTTGGGAGGTAGCATAAGACTAAAGAGATCTGACCCTGTCAATTACCCTCTCTACTGACTGGGACTGGTTGTTGAGGATGCAGAGAGGAGCGGAATAATTTCCTAACCTGAAAAAGAGTAGGGGCTACCAGCCAAGCGGGAGAATAACCCCGGAGAAAGTTTGAATTACGAGGCTCTTGGCTCCCAGGCAGGATCCTTTATCACATTGATCCGGTCCATGTTGCAGCGAACACACGCCGACCAGAATTTAAACTAAGAAGGCTGCTGAACAGCACCCCGAAATACATGAGGTAAACTCTGGCAAAACTGAAGGGAAAAACAGACATCTCTACAATAATAGCTGGAGACTTAACACACCTCTCACATCATTAGAACAACTAGATAGAATATCCACAAGGACACAGAGAACGTGAACAATATGATAAACGAGCTAAATCTAACAGACATATACAGAACACTGCATCCCAAAACAGTGGGTTATACATTCTTCTCAAATGCTCATGAATCTTTCTCCAGAATAGACCACATTTTAGGTCACAAGGCAGGTCTCAATAAGTATGAAAAGACTGAAATTATACAAAGCACCTTCTCAGATCATAATGGAATAAAACTGGAAATCAATAACAGATGGGAAAGGGGAAAATTCACAAACGTGTGGAGGCCAAACAACACATTCCTAAACAAAAAGTGGGTCAAAGAAGAAATTTTAAGTGCAATTAGTAAATATACTGAGATGAATGAAAATGAGAATCAACATATTAAAACTTATGGGATACAGTAAAGGCAGTGCTAAGAGGGACATTTATAGTCCTAAACACATACATTAAAAAAGAAGACAGACCTAAAATCAAAGATCTAACTGAACAACTGGAGAAACTAGAAAAAGAACAGTAAACTATTCCCAAAGCAAGCAGGAGAACAGAAATAATAAAGATTAGAGCAGAAATAAATGAAATTGAGAAAAACAACAAAAAAATAATAGAGAAAATCAACAAAACCAAAAGCTGGTTCTTTGAGAAGATCAATAAAATTGACAGGGGAGCAGAGGAGCTCAAGAGGCTGAGCACCTGCTTCTCATATACGAGGTCCCAGGTTCGATCACCACTACCTCCTAAAAACAAACCAACAACAACAAAAAAAAAAAAAAAAACTCTCATTGGGGAGCAGATGTAGCTCAGTGTTTGAGCACCTGCTTCCCATATATGAGTCCTGGGTTCAATCCCCTGCACCTCATTAAAAAAAAAAATTGACAAACCCTTAGCTAGACTAGCAGAAAAAAAGTGAGAAGATGCAAATAAATAAAATCAGAAATGAAATGGGAGACATTATGACTGACAGAAATAAAGTATTATAAGATGATATGAGAATCTGTACTCCAACAAATTAGATAACCTAGATGAAATGGACAAATACCTAGAAGCGCACAAATAACCCTACACTCACACTATAAGAAATAACAAGAACTTAAAGTAATCACATTTAAAGAGATTGAATCAGTCATCAAAAATCTCCCAACAAAGAACCAGGACCAGATGGCTTCACAGGTAAATTCTACCAAGCATTTTGAGAAAAACTGACACCAATCCTGTTTCTTCCAAAAAACTGAAGAAGAGGAAAAATTACCCAATATATTTTATGAAGCCAATATCATCCTAATACCAAAGTCAGATAAAGATACTACAAGAGAGACCAATCTCTCTAATGAACATACATGCAAAAATTCTCAACAAAATACTTGCAAACACAATCCAACACCATATCAAAAGACTTATACACCACAACCAAGTGGGATTTATTCCTGGTATGCAAGGGTGGTTCAACATAAGAATATCAACTACTGTAATACACCACCTTAACAAATTGAAGGAAAAAAAATACATGATCATCTTGATCAATGTATAAAAGGCATTCAAAAAAAATCCAGCATCCTTTCTTGATAAAAACACTTTGAAAGTTAGGAATAGAAGGAAAATTCCTCAATATGATAAAAGGCATATATGAAAAACCCACAACCAACATCTTACTCAATAGGGAAAGACTGAAAGCTTTCCCTCTAAGATCAGGACAAGACAAGGATGCCCACTGTCACCACTGCTATTCAATATTGTGCTAGAAGTTCTAGATAAAGCAATTAGACAGGGGGAAAAAGGCATCCAAAGAGGAAAAGAAGTAAAAGTCTCACTATTCACAGATGACATGATCCATATTTAGAAAAATTTGAAATGTCTATGACAAAACTACTTGAGCTAATAAACAAGTTCAGCAAAGTGGCAGGATAAAAGATCAACAAACAAAAATCAATAATGTTTCTATACACTAGTATTGAACAATCTGAGAAGAAAATCAGGGGGGAAATTCCATTTACAATAGCAACAAAAAGACTCAAATACCTAGTAATCAATTTAACCAAAGAAGTACAGGACCTATATGCAGAAAACTACAAAGAAATGCTAAAAGAAATCAATGAAGACCCAAACAAATGGAAAGATATTCCATGTTCATGGACTGGAAGACTAAATATCATGAAGATGTCAATCCTACCCAAAATGATTTGTAGATCCAATGCAGTACCAATCAAAATTATAAAAACCTACTTTACAGAAATAGAAAACATCACTAAGATTCGGGAAATACAAATCAAAGCTACAATGAGATATCATTTCACACCTATCAGAATGGCCACTATTAAAAAGACAGAGAACTACAAGTGCTGAAGAGGATGTGGACATATAGGAACACTTATTCACTATTGGTGGGGATGTAGAATGGTACAGCCACTATGGAGGACTGTTTGGCAGTTCCTAAAGAAGTTGAATATAGATTCGCCACGTGACCCTGCAATACCACTACTGGGTATATATCCAGAAGAACTGAGAGCAGGGACACAGACATCTGCACACCGATGTCCACAGCAGCTTTATTCACAATTGCCAGAAGATGGAAACAACCCAGGTGTCTATCAACTGATGAATGGATAAACAAAGTGTGGTGTATACACACAATGGAGTATTATGCAGCTGTAAGAAGAATGAAGTCGTGAAGTATATGACAACATGGATGAACGTGGAGGACATTATGTTGAGTGAAGCAAGCCAGGCACGAAAGGACAAATAAGGTATGACTGCGCTACTATGAAGTAATTATATTGTATAATCTTATGGAGTTAATAACTTGAATATGGGTCACCAGAAAATAGAATAAGCTTAGAGAATAGAAGCTGAGGGTTAACTTGTGCAGAATTGGTAAAAAGGATGTGTGTTTATCTTTGGAAATGAATAGAAAAGGTAAAAGCACAAGATAATATTTCTAACTAGCAGTGCTACTATATGGATGACAGTGGTTGAACGGGAAAGTCTAAGATCATGTAAATTACTAAAAGGAAAGCTCAAAAATGTAATATAGGACTGCATAGCATAATAAAACCTCATGTGAAATATGAGTATGGGTAACATTGCATATATAAGACTGTTTTTCTTTGAAAATGAACAAATGTATGTTAATGTTACAAATTGTTAGACAAAAAAAGTATGCTAAGTGAAATAAACCAGACACAAAGTTATATATATTGTATGGTTCCACTTATATAAAAAGTAAATATAAATCAATTTATAAAGATGACATTAGATTAGTGGTTATTTAGAGCCAGGAAATGATAGAAGGATTGTAAGGTAACTGCTAAGGTGTGTGGACTTTTTCTTTTTAGAGTAATGAAATTGTTCTAAAATTTTTTGTGGTGGTGAATGTACAACATTGTGATTATACTAAAAGCCATTGATACATACTTTGGATCGACTGTATGGTATGGGACTATATCTCAATAAAACAGCTTTAAAATAAATATATAAACAAATAAATAAACAAGAACAGCCAGAAATAGCAGCTATGTACAGCCAGGGATGCATAGAAAGATTGGGAGGTGATATTTTGTCTGTTGTTTATTATTATTATATCGAAATAATGAAAATGCTCTAATAATGATTGAAGTGATGAACACACAACTATGTGATTATACCAAATACCACTGGTTGTACACTTTGGATGAAATGTATGCTTTATTAATATATATCAATAAAATTATTTGTTTCAAAAAAAATTCAAAGCACACCAGAAGAGGTCAACAGTAAGACAACCTTCCCACCTTCATCCAACATGCAACTCTTGGAATAATTTTACTCTTCCATCAATATTAAGTATACATTAGCATAAGCATATATACATTCTTTTTTATTTACACAAATGGGCTCATTTTACATACACTGTTTTGCACCACATTCCATGTCAGCATACATACACCTACTTCACACATTTAAATAGTTATGTCCAGGAGCAAGGTGAGGCAAGAAAGGTACCCAGGGTAAAAAATTAAGGAGACATCACTCTCAGGTACCAACCCTACACTTGCATGAGCGTAGGATTGAGTGCCTCTTTAAATGTTGTTTTTGCTTCACCCTAGTACCTGTCCTGAAAGAGACTATTTAGTATTCCAACATAAGGCTCTACTCTAATTTATTAATTATACCAATATACGGTAAATGTTAAGGAGGCAGACTCTGTGAGGCCTGGATCTGAATACTTGCTTCACCACAGGCTAGCTGGTAATTTTCACAAAGTTACCATAGTTGTGCCTCAATTTCCAAAAGAAAAGTATACAATAAAAACCTCTGCCTCATAATGTTGTGAGGATTAAATAAATTAGTAAATGTAAAGTGCTTAGAACACTGTCTAGTAAAAGGTAAGACTCAATAAAGTCTAGATATTTTAACTACTACTACTACTACTGCTACTACTGTGTTGCAATATATTGAAGGACATTTAATCTCCAGTTTTGCCTATTACAAATAATGCTACAAAGAATATGTCTGAACTTATGTGTACTTACAAGAATGCCCAACAAGTATATTCTTGGAAGAAAAACTGATGTAGTCAAGATTATAGACAGCTATTATTTTGAAAAAGATGATGAACACTCATATACAGTTACTTGATACAAAACAAAGGTGTCACTACAATTCAGTCTTTTCTATAAATGGTGCTGACATAACTGGATATCCATATGGAAAAAAATTTTAATGAGACCCTTATCTCATATCATAATCAAAACTTTACTGGAGGCAAACCATGAAAGGTAAAATAATAATAACAATAATAATAATAATAATAATAATAAAGCTTCTTACAGAGAAGGAAAAAAAAAAAAATAGGAGATGTTCTGTCCAGATCAAGATGGTGGAGTTAGATGTTTCAGGACTCCGTCCCCCAACAGAAGCTTTGAGCAACCAGGAAAAACTGGCAGAAACATCTTTCTCAAAGTTCCAAAAACACTTAAACATGGTGCAGAAATAGGACAAGCACCAAATTAAGAAAATGCACTGAGATCTCATGTGCCCTGGTTGACCCCTTCCCAGCTTTCTGTGGAGTCGGCCCACATTCCCAGTGTGGGTCCTGGCTCCATGTTCCCAATTTTAGAGGGAGCAGAGTAACCCTCATGTACACATGGGATCATGGATGTCTGACACAATCCGACTAGTGGCAGCCCGAGGGACTGAACCAGAATACTCATGACAGGCTTGCAGTACCAGAACTTGCCCTGCATGTTGAAGGCAGTTAAGAGAGCTCTCCTACAGAACTTGTGGGAGAGAAGTGAAGTTGTCATTGCCTGGGGCAAGGGATTACTGGCTGCAGGGCATATAGTGCAGTGCCTGTACCATTAGGAAACTTTCTGAGGGGAGAGGGGCAATTGTATACATGTAAACAGGGGAATGGAATTCTTAGGAACAAATGTGCATGCCAAAGACAAGACCCATGCACAGAAAGGATCATGGAGTCCTCTATGCTTTGGCCTGGAGATGTTCTCTATACTCACTGTATGATAAGCCCTGAAGGAGAGAATTCTCACAGGTCAATCTGCAAAGACTCAGAAAGGTCTTTTCTTTTTTTTTTCCTTTTCTTTTTTCTTTTTCCTGGCGTTCTAGGAATGCTCTGTCATTATATTAGCTGGATACAAAGAAATGTCTCAGACTATAAATTCCAGTGTTAACAAAATGCCCAGGTTTCAACAAAATATTACAAAGCATACAATGAAACAGGAAGCCATGGCCCAGGCAAAGGAGATACCAGCACTACAAACCATCAACAAGGAGGGCCACACCTGGGACATACCATAGACATTTTAAAAATACACAAAGAGCAAAAGGAAAACATTGACAAAAAGCTAAAGGAAATCAGTAAAACAAGAAATGAACACAAAGAGAGATGGAAATTATAAAAAGAAACCAAACAGAGCTGCGGATCACAGTAACAGAAAATTAAAATTTTCTAAAGGGGTTCAACAGCAGATTGGAGCTGGCAAAATAAAGAAATAATCAGTGAACCTGAAGATAAGACAACTAAACTCATTCAGTCTGAATAGCAGAAAGAAGAAAGAATGAAAAGTGAACAGAACCTGAGGAACCTGTAGGATACCATCAAGTGTACCAATATAGGCACTGTGGGAGTCCCAGAAGGAGATGAGAAAAAGGGACAGAGAAAACATTCAAATAAATAGCTGAAAACTTCCTAAATATAACAAAAGACATGAATATACACATCCAAAACACTGAACAAACTCCAAAAAGGATAAACCCAAATAGAACCATGCCACGGCATATTATAATCGAACTGTTGAATGCCAAAGATAAGGAGAACATTCTGAAAGCCACAAGAGAAAAGCAACATGTCATGTACAACAGAGGCTCAATAAGATTAGTTTTGATTTCTCTTTGGAAATCATGGAGGCAAGAAGGCAGAGAGATGACATTTTTTAGTGTTGAATGCAAAAACCTGCCACCAAGAATTATATATTCAGCAAAACTGTCTTTCAAAATGAGAGTGGGATTAAGACATTTCCAGATAAACAAAAACTGAGAGTTCATCACACTAAACAGGCCCCACAAGAGATGCTAATGGGAACTCTGCAGGTTGGAAAGAAAGGTCACTAGATAAACTGACTGAAGCCACATGAAGAAATAAAGATTTCTGGTAAAGACAATGATACAGGTAAATATAAATACTAGCACTATTTTATTTTTGATTTGTAACTCCACTTTATACTTCCTATGGGACCTAAAGGGCAAATGCATAAAATGTAACGATAAATAAGTGGTTTTGGATTCATAATGTATAAACATGTACTTGGTGACAAGAACTACATAAAGTGGGGAGGGACAAAGAGGTATAGGAATATAGTTTGTGTAGACTATTAAAGTTAAGTTGGTATCAAAGCAAATTAGATGGTTACAGATATAAGAGATGTTAATTTTACGCCCCATGGTAACTACAAAAAAATATCAGAGAATATGCAAGTTCATAGCAATAGAATGAGAATATAGGTTGCCAGGGGCTTGAGGGGGAGCGGAAATGGAGCTTTAATGCATAATGGGTTTAGAGTTTCTATACGGGGAGAGAGGAAAGGTTTAGTAATGGAAGGTGATGAGGAACCACACATTGTGAATGTGAGTAATCCCCCTAACAGGTATGCTTGGGAGTGGTTAAGACGGGAAAGTTTATGTTGTAGATATGTTCCCACAATAAAAAAAGAAGGAGCAACTATTGAGACAATAGCAATAAAATACAATACATGATTGTGGCAGTTTGAAGCTTTTGTGGACCCAGAAAATCCTGTCCTTAAAGCTAATCCATTCTTGTGCATGTAAACCAATTGTAGGTGGGAACTTTTGATTAAATTATTTCAATTAAGGGTCTTTGATTCGATTGTGTGACTGAGGGTAGATCTTAATCCTCTTACTGGAGTCCTTTATAAATGGAGGAAAAAGCTGCAGATGCAGAAAAAAGCTGCAGATGCAGAAAAAAGCTGCAGAGAAAAAGAGAAACCCAGAAGCTAAGACAAAGCCATGTTAGCCAGAAGCTGAAAGGCCCGGGAGGAGAGGGGCAGATGCCCCCATGTGCCTGATCACCCACAGTTGCAACTAGGGAGAAAGCATCTCTGATGATACCTGGATTTGGATACTTTCACAGCCTCAGAACTATAAGCTCATAAGTTAATAAATCCCCATTCGAAAGTCAATCCATTTTTGGTATATTGCTTGGCAGCCTTTAACAAACTAAAACAATACTCCTGGATGGGATGCAGCAAGGGAGGAAAAAAGGCTCAAAAGGATATTATTAGGACATATGAAAAATTGGAATCCAGACTGTAAGCTTTATATCAATGATAAATTTCTTGAACTTGATAGCTGCACTTAAGGTGTTTATATAAGTGAATATCCTTGTTCACAGAAAAAGTACATGGCAGTAGTAAGTATTCAAGGAGCATGATGTATACAGCCTACACTCAAGTATTCAGAAATTTGATTGATACATAGACAGACAGACAAGGATTCTAACTATTTTGTTTACCATTGTATATGCAATGCTTAACAAATGTGCCTATTACACAGCAGACATAATTTTGAATGAATAGATTTACTAAAACTGCCATTTATGAAATACTAAAAATGTCCCTTTAACTTTCAAATATACTAAAAACTACAAAAACTATTAAATTTAAGACATATGAAAATGCGATATCCCTACACAAAGAAGAAAGCTAAGAGGAGGGATGGAATAATTACATGAAAAAATATAACTTACCTTTTTTGGGTCAAGATTCCCAAAAACTGAGTTGGCGTGGGGACAAACTTCAGACAGTGAGCACCCAATCTTCATAATATCTTTATTTCTACTGATACTCTAAGGAAGAACAAATATAGTATAAAATTAAAATTCAGTGAAATATTATTTGACAGTGTCATACAACCAAGTATGATACATAATAGATACTGGAATATTAGAAATTAAATCAAGTTCTCATGTCAGTATTCTTTCATAATTCAAATGAGTTCTATATAAGAAATGGGACTAGGCTATTAAAGGTTATTTCCAATGAATTCAAATTACTTAGAATTTGAACCAAGACACAAAAATATTAAGTCATATGGAAAGGTAACTTTAAACAATAATTAGCTCTAGATTTTACTACAGATCAAATTCCAAGAAACCAAAATAAGTGGTATATTTTGGTTAACTGATATAGGCCTCCTCACATATTTGTTGTATGAATTTATAAAGGAAACAGATGTAAAAACACTGCCAAAATATATATGTCCCTCTGTACATAAATACTTTAATCTAGTTAGTAAATTTGTTTCTCACTGGGGGAAGGATTAGCAATTTTGAAACTACTTTAAGCATATATTAGGATTTAACAAATAAGTAAATATACTGTAGGTAATGTGAGCAGAGTTTCTCACTGTCATAAGAAAGGGAAGGAAGGAGGGAAAGAAGGAAGAGACAGTAGCAAGTAGGCAAGCTAGAATGAGACTTGTGGTGTTGGATTAGAATTGGAAGTTATCAGTATGAACTCAGTGTGTGTGTGTGTGTGTGTATGTGTGTGTGAGAGAGAGAGAGAGAGAGAGAAAACATACATTATGTATATATAGAGACAAATAGAGCAACAAGACAAATTTACAAGTGTACACGTATGGGTTACATACATACATATATTTTCTAGCTCTGTCTGCTGAGAGGGGTAGAAGCAATGACACTCCAGTAGCAGTAAGTACACCTGGTACACAGATACTGGTTTCTAAACACCATTCTCCAATAAAAATAACCAGGATTCCTTGGAGACTGGTTTATTTCTGGGTTGGGATACAGAAATAAAAGATGATCCTGGAACAACTGGTGGTAACAGACAGTAAAGAACTGCTCAAAAAAAGAATGGGAGCATGTTTAAAAGACACAGGAGCTAACCTGAAGGACCTACTAATGTTCTAAGCTGGAACAATTTAAGCAAAACAAAAATAATGGTAATATTGGATTATAATAATGGTAATATTATACCCATAAGTCCATATATTAAGTAAATAACTGAATAAATAAATGAATGGCAGAAAAGGAATAGCTCTTCCTTAGGGATATATTAAAATTGAACAAATAAGTAAATATATTGTAGATATTAATTGGAAGAATTTCAATTAATAAATGCAGAAGGAATGAAGGGAATAGAAAATCACCATTAAGCAAGCACCAGAGTATTGTATAATAAAATTAATGGATGAAAAGTTGAAGAGAAGCAAGGTATTTTCATAGAATCAAAGTCTCTCCCCC
>JAQZBX010038423.1:0-23414 GCA_029593785.1 Cabassous unicinctus | reverse complement strand
CTGCTTGTGCTTGCTGTGTCCATTCGCTGTGTGTCTTCTCCGTGTCTGCTTATCTTCCTGTGAGGTCTTGCTGCATCAGCCCCTCGCGCCGCACGGGCCGGCCTGCCCTCACAAGGAGGCCCCGGGAAGCGAACCCGGGGCCTCACACATGGTAAACGGGGGCTCTGTCGGTTGAGCCACACCCGCTTCTGTTGTGAGGGCTTGCTGCATCAGCCCACTAGGCTGCGCAGGCCGGCCTGCCCTCACAAGGAGGCCCCGGGAAGCGAACCCGGGGCCTCCCATATGGTAAACGGGGGCTCTATCGACTGAGCCACTCCTGCTTCCCTGTTGATAGTGTTTTGAAAGTGAACTTTTCCTGATATTCTAGGTTCTATTTGCTTAGATATGAAAATGGGTATTAATTCTTGAGTCCTTCAATTAGGTTTTTAGTTTTCATTCTAGTCAAGGTATATGCTAATGAATGAAATTTGGCTTCTTTATACAGCTTTCTGAAAAGGATATGAGCATGCTTGAAGAGAGGATTAAGCGGTCAGCAAAGAGGCCCTCTGCTGCACCAATAAAACAGGTAGAAGAGAAACCTCAGCGCACACAAAGCGTAAGCTCCAATGCCAACATGCTACGCAAAGGACCATCTGAGGACATGTCGTCCAAACTCAAGTATGTAGATAGAGATAGTTGTCTGAGAGCATCTCTGTGAACCTTGCCTTATGTGCTCAGAGCTTGTCCCGTAACACAATCTTGAGTTCTTGTAGCCATTACCATGCATGACAAAGTGTCTGGATAAATGTCTTGTAAAAATGTTTAATCCTTTGGTCTTCATTGTCTTTGTCTTTGTCTCAAAACCACTTCTAAATGGTCTTGTGCCTTCTTTCATTGCTTTTCCGTGGACAGAATTATGTATCGCACTTATAGGATGTAAGTACTGCCTGCTAATTTCTCGTTAGCAGGGCTCTTAATGTCTTTCTAACTTCTGACTTGGATTCATCCCCTCTGGAGGGTGACTGGCTTAGAGTATATAACCAGGATGGAAGGTGATATCCATAAGTATCCCATGAATCAAGCCTTCCACAAAAGCCTAGTGGCTAGCAGAAATGGTAACTCAATGTCACGTAGCTAAAATACTGATTCTCCGTCTTCCTTGTGTTATATTTGGTTGTCCTCAGGTTCCCATTATTGAGATAAGGCTAAGTAAAATGCATGCAACCCAGAATTGGCTTAGGGACTCACTCAAAATTCTGCCTTCTATGCAAGAGAGCTCTATTTTGGGTTGTGTCAATGAGTATAATTTTAACCATTTTGAATTTGGAAATTTTTAATGCCTTTTGCTTAGATGGAATGCTGGTCCTGGTGTATCAGGAGTGAATATGCCTAAAAAGAAGTGACCGACTGTCTCTCAAACTATATGTTCTAAGTACTGCCTGGAGTGATGTTCATGATTAGAAAACATGAACACTGGTTAATTTGATGAGAAAGAACCAGCCAGTCTAGATTGTTCTTATCTATTTTCCCCTAAGAATTGAACTTTGAGTCAATATAAGTATTATATATACTTTATTGTTTTCTGCCCCATCTGAAACAGCAGTACAAAGGTTGTTGGCAGTAGTGATCTAGAGGGAATACTTATAATTTGGCAGGTAGTTTTAAGTACAAGTTAAAGTTATCTGCTCTTTCAGGATAGTCATGAACCAGTGTTGTTGCCCATTGAAGGCACTTGGTTAGACTCAAGGACTTAAATCATTCAGGGGGGCTGAAACCAGAAGTTGAACATCTGTCTTGAAGCTTTGGGGCAACTGGCAGTGCTACTCTTGCCCTTTGGTTAAGAAGTCTTTTAGTTCACAACCTTCTTTTTGCTTTCCTTAGCCAAGCCCGAAGCATGAGTGGGCATCCTGAAGCAGCCCAGATGGTTCGCCGAGAATTCCAGCTAGATCTAGATGAGATTGAGAATGACAATGGTACAGTCCGCTGTGAAATGCCAGAACTTGTCCAGCACAAACTGGATGACATTTTTGAACCAGTCCTTATTCCTGAACCCAAGTAAGTTAATCTGTTTCATTTAATTATAAGCAGTACATGACCATTACATTGCATGTGTGAAAAGAGCTCTTTGGTGGTCGTGTGCAATTAAAACCTTTTATTTTAATTGTACACGACCTTGCAATTAAAAGGTCTAATAACTGATTATTATCTAATAGCAGTTCTTGAATAAGAACTGGGATGTCTTATAATAGAGAGTGAGCTTTTGCCCTTTGCTCTGCTGTCTAGGATCCGGGCTGTTTCTCCACACTTTGATGACATGCACAGCAATACAGCATCCACAATCAATTTTATTATCTCCCAAGTAGCCAGTGGTGACATCAACACAAGCATCCAAGCTCTAACACAGGTAATGGGGGTTTCTGGTTATAACAGTAATTCCATTTCTAGGTGCCGAGGCTGTGAGAGTGATGGGTTCCACACTTGTGGAGTCACAGTATTAGGAGATGCAGGCATCATTCAGTTCCATCCTGGTTTTAAAACAAAGTGCACAGGGGTCACTCACAGTCATCATTTGCCTTACAGGATATAACTGTACCAGAGCACTGCATTTTTCTAATTGCATTCATTCACCAGAGATGGAGATACAGCAGTGAGTGAACAAGTAGGGACCAACTCTCATGGAACTTACTCAGATTTTAGTGGACAGAGAAAAATAAACAAGAAAATATCAGAGAGTAGTAACTACTACATAAATATAACTAAAATGGGTGTTGAGAGATTGGAACTGAGTAGTTATTTAGATTGGGTGGTCAGAGAAAGTCTAAATGACAAGGATGTATAGATCAGAGGTAAGAGCATTCCAAGCATAAGGAACAGGTAATACAGGAATGTACTTGGTGTCTTCAAGGAAAGGATAGCCCACATACCCAGGGCATAATGGGCAAGGGGGAAAATGGTAAAGAATGAGGTTTGAGAGGCAGAACGAGACCAGATCATGTAGGGCTTTGAAAGTTCCAGGCAATGTTGTTTGGATTTAAGTGTGTTGGGGAAGCCATTAAAGAATTTGAAGCCAAGAAGCTACAGGGTTTTTGTTTTGTTTTGTTTCAATCTGTCTCTTCTTCCTCCTCCTCCATTTCTATTTCCTAACAATCCAAGCCTAAAGCCGTTAGGTAGGGTGGAGCAAGTTAGGCATCCACGGTTGTGGCGAGAAGGTAGGAGTGGAGAGCGACAGTGGCCCAAAGTGAGGGTCTCAGAACCCAGGCATTATGAGGAGGGCATCCCTGTGTGTTGGGGGAAGTGGTGGAAGGTGACATAGAATGGGGAGTCAGAGCTGAAGCAAAAGAAAAGGGCATCTGTATGGGGACAGGTTGTTGGCAGAGGTGAGCAATTGGTTACATACAAAGAGATCTGTCAAATATATAAATATAATAATGGTAAGGAGAATCAGATTTCTCACTATCAGACAAGGAAGTTACAAATATGGATGGGAAGCAGAATAGAATAGACTGGTATTGGAACAGAATTAGATGGTTTTCAATATATAGGTAGATTTGGAATTAAGTACAGATGTAAATGTTTATATATACATGGCGTATCTATGTGACATGTAATATGCATATATAGGTTATATATATATATTCCCTAGCTGTTTTCACTGAGAGAAACCGAGAACTGCAATAAGCATACGTAGTACCCAAATTTTGTCTTCTAAGTACCATTTTCCACTAAAAGGAATTGAGGGTTCCTTAGAGAAATGGCTGATTCCAGGGCTGAATCAGGGAAAGTATAAGATAAGCCTGGAGCATCTCATGCCAAACAACAAGTATAGGCTCAAAGAATGATAGAGCATATCAGAAAGACACAGAGGCCAACTAGAATGGACTCTCTGTGCCAAATGGGACAATTTGAGCATCAAAATAATGATAATGAGTTACAATCCAATAAATTGAATGAAATTCAGTAAATTTTATTGAATTCAATAAAATTGTAATATAAAAGAAAACCACAAGTCCATGTGCATATTAATGTTTTAATTAAAATTTTGAAGAGAAATGGGTTATTTATGTAGTTTCATAGTACTTCTCCATAATTGATTTGAGTACAAAGAGTTATTTAAAAGAAGAGAAGCCTGGCAGATTCTTAATTAAGTGATAAAAGTGAAGATCATCAATTATAGGACAAAATGAAATCATATGCCACTTGATAGGATCCAATGAGAATTTAGAATCACTTTGGTGATATTCCTGCTAACAGTGCATAACATGAATCTAATCCCAAGGAAACATGAGATGAATGCAAATTGTGGAACACTTTACAGAGTAACTGGCCTGTACCCTTCAAAAGTGTTAAGGTCAAGAAAGTCAAGGACAGACTGAGGAGCTGTTACAGACTGAAGAGAGACTAAAGAGACATAACGAAATCGAGTACCTGATTCTAGACTGGCCTTTTGCCATAATTGGAGAAAAGTGAATGGGGTCTAAGGATAGATAGTAGTAATGTTAGTGTTAATTTCCTGATTTTGGTGTTGTAGCATGAATACATCAGAGAAAGTCATTGTTATTAAGAAATACGCACGAAAGTATTTGAAGAGCGTGGAACGTCAGAGTGACAACTTACTCTCAAATGATTCAGAATGAAAAGTTCCTTTTCTGTACTTCCAACTTTTCTGTAATGTTTGAGCTTTTTTTTTTTTTTTTTTTAATTTGGGGGTAAAAACCATTTTGGCCACTCTGTAGAGATTGGATTATAGGCAGGGCAAGAGTAGATTCTAGGAAACCTATTTGGGAGCTGTGGCTGAAATTCATGTGAAAGACACAATGATGTGCCTCTAAGTTGGTGACGGAGAGGAAGAAAGTGGATGGTTTTGGAGGTGGTGTCCAGAGGACTTGGTGCTAGATTGGATATGAAATGTAAGGAAAAAAAGAAAGAAATCAAGAGTAACCCCTTGATTTTTGGCTTGAGCAACTAGGTGGATGGTGGTACTATGTACCGAGATGAGGAAGGTGGCTTCCAGAGAGGTTGGAAATCAAGAGATATGTCTTTGCTCTGTTAAGTTTGAGCAACCCTTTAGACATCTACATGAAGACAGATGGTTAGGAATGGAAGAGCACAATAGGGAATCCTAGCCCAAGGTTTTTGCTGTTGTTTGATAAATTAACATTATTAACAATTGTGATACTGAAAGAAAGCAAACTGGGGGGATTCTGGGAAATAGTGACTTGAATTCATAAATCCCTTTTGCCCTTCTCTATCAATTTCAATCCAACAGGCATCTGCCTTTCTAAACAGAGAAGCTAATGGGTCAGCTAGCTGGTGTCTGAATGGTATAAGAGATCTCAAGCTCTACCTTGTACAAGACATTTTCCCATATGGGCCTACAGAGAACCTAAGTTCAATAATCCTCACCCTCAGGGGTGAGGATCAAAGCACCACAAATCCTAGAGAGGGGTCTCTCGGTCTGTGGAGATCAGTAGCTTCCAAAAGGAAATTCCAAAGGGCAGTGGTGGCCTATGTGAGTATTACTGGAACGATCTGGTGTTCTGCTTGACCCGAAGGAAATACAGGTAGCTGAATAGAAAGGCTGAATTCACTGTCTGAGCCTGGGAAGTTTCTAGCTTTTATGTATTCAGAGACTAAAAAACAGAAATGTCTATCCTTGGTGCTTTGCCAAATGACACACAGCTTGCCAGCTGGTATACCACAGGCCCACAGGGGCAGAAACTGCTGCATCTCTACCACTCTTAGATTGCCACTGTTGAGGATTTCCAAAAGCCAGACCCAAGTGTGAATCCTGAATAGGTAAAGAAGAATAACGTAGCATACTTTAGGGAACCCAGCAACAGGAAGAACAAACTAGAAACACACTAACAGTTCATCAATAAGGGAATGTTTGAATAAATTTTGGTACATGCATACATGAACTAGTATGCTGCTTTTATAAATAATGTAGAACTGTTCCTGTTAACTTTGGGGATTTTTCTATTGACTGAGAAAAGCTAGATGCAAAGAAGTGTATATACTATAATCCTCTTGTAACTTGACTATAAATGTATGCAGACGTCGTTGTATATGATTCTATGAACATGAAGAAAAAGGAGGGGAGTAAGCAACTATTCCCCCAAAAAATATAGTATTTTTCTGTGGTGTCCATGTGGAAATGGCATTGCTAAATGGGTTCAGCTATTTAAAATTTTGTGTGTGTGTTTTATGGGGTGTATTAGTCAGCCAAAAGGGTGCTGATACAGAGTACCAGAAATCTGTGGCTTTAAAAAGGGTATTTATTGGGGGTAGAAGCTTACAGTCACAAGGTCCTAAAGAGTCCAACTCAAGGTACCATAAGAGGTACTTTCTCACCCAAAGTCATTGGTCACATGTTGAAGCAAGATGGCAGGCGATGTCTGCGAGGGTTCAGCCTTCTTCTTCCTCTTAAGGCTCTGTGGTCCCAGCTTCTTCTGATCTCTGCTGTAGGCTGGCATAAGGCTCTTCTCTCTCCCCAGGGCTCGTTACCTTCTGAGCTCAGCTGTTCTATTCTCTTCACAAGGTCAGCTCTAGACTATCAGGCTCGTCTCCCTTCCTGGGGCCTCTGCCATGTATATTGAGCTGTCTCTATTCCTCTGTGTTCTTCTCCTGTGTATCTACTTCTGTATATTTCTTCTTCTGCCTTCTTGAGTATCAGTCTATATAGCCCACCAAGGGGGCGGGGACTCAGTCCTGCACACCCTAATGACATGGTGGAATCAAAGCCTTAATCTTAACATAATTTAATCAAAGACATCTCAGCTGAATCTAATACAATCAAAGGGTACAATGCCCAGAGAAACAGACCAGTTTACAAATATAATCTCTCTTTTTGGAATCCATAAATAATCTCCAACTGCCACATGGGGTGTACCTGTATAAAGAGATAAATGAAAGTAGGAGCAGTAGATTCTACAACTCCATGGAGCACCATATTGTAGTCTATATAAATGTTCTCTCCTGGAACATGGACTACAGTGTGGAATTTGGTGCCTCCTGGGGTTGTACAGTATGGCAGCCTGCATGAAGGATGATCACTGAAGTTTGATCGTGGTTGTTTATGTAGTCAGTGTTAGTAATCATAAAAATAAAGCTATTTTTACTATAGTGAATAGGTGATATGTTTCCCATAGTAACATTTTACCATTAGTGACAACCAGTGTACTGGACCATGATGTGGGAGACCTGAGTTTTGAGTTTGGACTGAGTTGTCTGATCTTTGGGCCTCACTTTTCTCGTCTGGTAAATGGAGATCTTAACATCAACTCTGTCTACCTCTTACCGCTGTTAGGATGATCAAATGAAAGAATGGGTATGAAAGCTTTCCTTTTTTACCAGTTGAATATTTAAACATGGATTATTCCAGTTAGACAGTGAGCTTTTACATGATCTGCATCTAATTCACCTGATAGTATCTTGTTCAGAAATATTTGTTCAAAGATTGAATCCTTAAGGACTAGTTATTTATACACAAAATATATTTTTTTCAAGCCAAGATATTGGAATATTTTGCCAATATTATGGAGAAGTCTTTTGTAATGTCTACCCAATGTAGTGTGAAGCTTGGAAAATACTTCTTGGGTTTTTTGTTATCAGATCGATGAGGTCCTGAGACAGGAAGACAAGGCTGAAGCTATGTCTGGCCATATTGATCAGTTTCTGATAGCCACGTTCATGCAGCTAAGACTCATCTACAACACACACATGGCAGATGAGAAATTGGAGAAAGATGAGATCATCAAGCTGTATAGCTGTATCATTGGCAACATGATTTCGGTAAGGACACTTCTGCAGACACTTGAACCTTCCCTTCAATCTCTCACCCTCCCAGGTTCTAAAGCCTTTGTCAGTGCAGATGTAACAGTGAGTCCTATGTCACTTGGTAGAATTTTACATATGTAGTATAGCAAGCCACTGACTACTTCCATTGGCTCTTGAGCTGCACTCAATATTGTTACTGTTAGTATATAAAGCAGAATGCTTACAGACTACTTAGAATTCTGTTTCTTGCCAGATTCTTCATCAGGCGTGGTGGGCCCAAGCTGGCTTTTCAAATATAAGTATGCTTACATTAAAATTAAAAATACTTTCTATAACAGGAATGAAACATACCAGATCATTTTGGTTATTACTAGAGACTTCCGGGGTGTTGTGATTTTTATTTTTTTTCTTAATACTATGAATCTTTAAAAAAAAAAAAATCAAATGTTAAATATGCCATCCGTGTTTATCTTCCTTGCTCTATATATTGAGTTTTATACCTACCTAACATGGTTATGACTGGCTAGCTGTTTCAGATAGAGAGCCTAGCCCGAGAGGCTTCCACTGGAGTACTGAAAGACCTAATGCATGGCCTCATTACCTTAATGCTGGATTCTCGAATTGAAGATCTAGAGGAAGGACAACAGGTGATCCGCTCCGTGAACCTCTTGGTGGTGAAGGTTCTGGAGAAGTCAGACCAAACCAACATCCTGAGGTATACCTATACTTTCAGTTTTATTTTTGTTGTTGTTTTGTTTTGTTTTGTTTTGTTTTGTTTTTCCTTAAGCTTTTTATATACTCTCTGTTTCAGAGTCCAGAATAGCTCTGTCTACACATAGAAACCAGAGAGTCACTAGATAAAGTTGTAACTTTAGGTTTGCCTAATAAATTGATTTATTACTCTTCTTTTCCTCATTGACCAAAGGTATTCCAGCCTGAGACACAGTTAAAACGAGCAGTAATTCAGTAAGCCAGCCAATATCATGCCTGTTCTAGACTAAGACTGTAACCTCTGTCAGTTCCATCTTCTTTCATGTACATTTCAGGTACATGTTTTTCTTTCTCTGCTTTCAGTGAGAATGAAAAAGAAAGTCAAACTTTACCATTTACCAGTTGGTACCAAAGCTAAAATGTTTATTTTCTTAATAACTGAAGGTCAAATAATCAAAGAATTTTCCTGATCCATGAACTCTCAATTTATTAGATGGGAAGAGAATATTCACACTTGCCCTTTCAATTACTTATTTTAATTGGAATGCAGGTTTGAAAATTATTAATGTTGTTGTGTCGTTTTTTTTCCAGTGCCCTACTTGTTTTGCTCCAAGACAGCCTGCTCGCAACAGCCAGTTCCCCCAAATTCTCAGAGCTTGTTATGAAGGTGAGGTTGAAATGATTTGATCTCTCTTCTTTCAAAGATACAATCACTTTGTTAAAGTATGGGAAAAGAGGATTTGGAGCTAAGACATAGGCTCAAATCAAACAAGACCCACCTGAAGAATACGTGGTCTATAATTATCCTTCCCCCAATTTATACCCCATACTCAGGCCTAAACAATTCCTGAAAAATACTGGCTTTAAACAGTGGGAAAGGAAGAGCTACTTTGTAAATATCTCACCAATTCTCCTAGATCAAAAGGCAGGAAAGAAGTTTGAAACCTTAGCTTAGAAGTTGATGGCTTGTTTGGAGATAATATGTGTATAACTATAATATTTTGGTCTCTTTGATGGCAAATGCCAGTAGAACATGTCTATAAGATAGTACTGTAACTGTACTGTATCCGTGTAAGATATTTTGTCTCCTCAGGTTGGATATTGTTTTTGTGTTTTTTTTTAAAGATTTTTATTTATTTACTTGATCCATTTTAACCCCCCCTTCCCCATTTGCTGTTTTGTGTCCATTCGCTGGGCAATTCTCTGTGTCTGTTTTCCTGCCATCTCTTCTCATCCTCCTCCTCCAGTCTTCACCAGGATTCGATCCTGGAGACCTCCGATGTAGGAGAGAGGTGTTCTGCCACCTGCACCACCTCGGTTCCTGGTTTTTGGAGCTTTCGGAGCATCTCGTCTTGTCTCTCCCCTGCGTCTCTCTCCTATTACGTCATCATCTTGCTGCATGGCTCCCGGGGCCTGGCGGCTCGCCAGCACACAGAGCCTGGCAGCCCATGCGCCTTATATATAAATATTTTTTATTTTACCTGGAGGTCCCGGGGATCGAACCCAGGTCCCTCCATATGGCAGACGGACGCCCAACCATTTGAGCCACATCCGCCCCCTGGATATTGTTAAGCAATATAAACTACCCTAACCTTAGGTACCAAGCAAACCCAAGACAGAATTACCACATTTTCACATCATTTAAGGCCCCTATCTTTAGGAACCAGAAAGGAAGAGTAGAGATGATTAGGTGGATGACTTGTCACACTTAAGCCAGACTGAAGTGATTAAAATTGTTTGAGTTTTAGCTGCTGAATTTGAAAGACATGATACACACACACATCCACACACACATCCCTGATCATCTTTTACAAGTCCCAGAGCTTAGGAACGATGAATGGTGACAGAAATTATCCTCATTCTGTAGTCACTCCTTCTAACTTAGGTTTCTTTTTTCAATAGTGTCTCTGGAGAATGGTTCGACTACTGCCTGATACCATCAACAGCATTAACCTAGACAGAATTCTTTTGGATATACACATTTTCATGAAGGTCTTCCCCAAAGAGAAACTGAAACAATGCAAAAGTGAATTTCCCATAAGGACCCTAAAGACCCTGCTGCACACCTTATGCAAATTAAAAGGACCTAAGGTGAGCGAGAACAGTTACTGGTTCCTGAGGGAGCTTGAGAGAGAATATCACGAAATGCACATTACTCCCATTTGAATATGCTTGTGTGTCTCCCTCAGATCTTAGACCACCTAACAATGATTGACAATAAGAATGAGTCTGAGCTGGAGGCCCACCTCTGCCGGATGATGAAGCATAGTATGGACCAGACTGGGAGCAAGTCTGATAAGGAAACAGAAAAGGGAGCATCTCGAATAGTAAGTATCCTGATTTGAAAAACTGAGGGAAATGAGATTGTCCTGAAAGTGATCTTGTCTAAGGTATAAGCCACCTAGAGCCTATCCTTCTGAGGGTTTAAGATAAAGACTCAGGGTTTGGTGGAATCCATCCCCTGCTGTGATGCTATAACCATTTCCAGCATGAAATTTTTTAATGTAAACTAATTATAACCATGAGATTCTTGGTCCCCAAGAAAGGTTTCTGTGTCTACCAAAGCTATTGGTCACCAGATAAATCTACTGTGAGCTCTATTTAATTAGGAAGGATCAGGACTTTCTTCATCAAATTTAGTTGAAAACCTCAGACTGGAGTCATTCAGTAACCCAGAACATTAAGTGTTTTCAATAAGGTCCAGAGTTTGAGATATTTTCAGTTCATATCCAACAATTGATTCCTAATTAATATTCAAGTCTAAACAGTCCTTCCTGTGTCTTTCAACTTTTCAGGATGAAAAATCATCAAAGGCCAAAGTGAATGATTTCTTAGCTGAGATTTTTAAGAAGATTGGCTCTAAAGAAAACACTAAAGAGGTAGAGGGAAAGGGTTAAGCCAAGTTGGGATCTGCCTTATGAAAGAGAGTCACTGACTAACATCCATCCCTTCCCCTTCCTTTTTGTTGACCAGGGCCTAGCAGAGTTGTATGAATATAAGAAGAAGTATTCAGATGCTGACATTGAGCCATTTCTGAAAAATTCCTCACAGTTCTTCCAGAGCTATGTTGAGAGAGGCCTTCGGGTAATTGAGATGGAGAGGGAAGGCAAAGGCCGTATTCCCACTTCAACAGGTATGGTTTCCTCCAGTAGCTCCAGGAGTAAGCTCAAAATAGCTATCAACTCAGGAACCTGAAGTTTTGATTCACATCCATGAACCTTAATGTTAAGGTCACCAGTGGTCTTCACATTACTACATCCAGTGGTCAGTTCTGTCACCTGGCTTAACCCATTGGTGGTATTTGGCAGTGGTAATGATTCCCTGCCCTTGAAATGATTTCTTCATTTGGCTGCCAGTTCTCCACACTATCTTGGTTTTCCTCCAGCCTCACTGGCCACTTCCTCATTGGCCTCTGACTGATTCTTCCTCTCCCTGATCTCTTAATATTAGCACATCCCCCAGGGTTCAGTCCATGATTATCTGTTCTCTCTTACGCTCATTCCTTTAATGTATTCCTCTACTCTCATCACTTTAAATCCCATTTTCATGCTGGCGAGTCCCAATATTTTTTTATCTCCAACTCAGACCACCTTCCTGATTCATATCCTGTGTGACATCTCCACTTGGGTTTCTAATAGACATCATAAACTTAACATAGTCAAAAACTAAGCTGATTCTCCCCAAATCCTGCTTCCTTTGCATTCTTCTCCTTTTCAGTTAATGGCAACTTAGTCCTTCTAGTTTACTCAGACCCAAACTTTAGAGTCTTCTTTTCCTCTCTGTCAGGAAATCCTTTTGGCTATACCTGCAAACTATTTGCAGAGTCCACCCACACTTCTTTCCCATCGCCTTCATTGCTACCACCCTGGTCTGAAAGAAACATCGTCACTTCTCACCTGGATTACAGCAGTATCCCTCTATCTGATCTTCCTGCTTCCACTCTTCCCTCCCTATCCTCATTTCTCTACATAGCATCAAAGCAATTCTTCTAAAAATTGTTTTCCAAAGTTTCCCCCTTTCACTCAACAAAGGCAAAAGGCCTTACAAAGATCTATGAGGGGAAGCGGGTGTGGCTCAATCGATAGAGCCCCCGTTTACCATATGGGAGGCTCCGGGTTCGCTTCCCAGGGCCTCCTTGTGAGGGCAGGCCGGCCCGCGCGGCGCGGTTGGCTGATGCAGCAGGACCTCACAGCAAGGGGGAGATAAGCAGACACGGAGAAAACACACAACGAATGGACACAGCAAGCACAAGCAGCAAGGGGGGGATAAATAAGTAAATAAATAAATCTTTTTTAAAAAAAAAAAGATCTATGAGATCCTTGTTATCTGGCCCCCGATGTCTTTTCAGCCTCCTCTCCTATGACTCTCATTCCACTGCAGCCCCACCAGCCTCCTTGCTGTTCTGGAACACACCAGGCATGTGCCTTCTTGTGGCCTTTGCACTGGCTCATTCTGATGTTTAGGTTGCTTATCCCCAAGATGGCCTTGAGGCTAGCTCCCTTTCCTCCTTTCAGATCTTTGTTCAAATATCACCAGCTCAGTGAGCTCTTATTTAAAACTTGCATCCTTCTCCTCACTCCCCATAGCACTTAACACCTCTAACATACCATATAATGTATGTATTTTTTAGGTTAATTGTTTGGTGTCTGTCTATCTGGGCAAGAACTTTTGTCCTTTTTGTTGCCTTGGTGTATTTGTTGAATGATACAAATAAATGCTTAATCTAAGATTAAGCCACAATGATACTGTCCTCAAGATAAAATGCCAGTACCTGAGAATTACTGCTCATGGGACTTAGAGATTAAAGGAAGACAGACTGAGGAGGCTTTTGTTACAGAACATACCTATCAAAGAGCCCTAACCCAAAAAGAGACAGAACCACCTACAAAAGTTCCCTCTTGTCAGTGCAGAGTCAAGCTCTCACATTTGGCCTGCATTGAACTCTTCATGAGTTCAGTGAGGTTCAGCCAACTCTCATATTCTAGAATTTGTTCTCTCTCAGCATGTATCTTGTTAGGCTGCAGCTCCATTTCAGTTGTGTTCTCTTAAATCATCCTTTTTTTTTTTTTTTTCCTTTTGACCCTTAAATTACCCTTCTCCAAGACCTTAAAAAGTCTTTTTCTTGAAATTCAGTGAGCAGAATGTCAAATGTTATGCCAGTTATGGGCATATCATGGTTTGGTCAATCAGGGTAGGGCTTTCTTTTCTCATTTCCAAAGTCCTTTCTAGTGACATCCATCATTTGATTGATATTTTTAGTTTAAACAGCACATTTCCAACACAAGCATATGACCTCACTAACTAAATTGATTTCTTTCTTTAGCGTATTCAAACACATCTTATTGCTGACTTCTAAAATGGTTCTTCATTCATTTTCCACCCTCTCAGAAAGTTCGCCTCATCTTTACATTAAATGATTCTATTTTCCGTAGAGTAACCTGTTTTACTCTGTTTTACTCTTCTGTTTACCATAAGGAAGTTTTTCCTTCCAGTGCCCTTTTTGGCCTGTGTCATGCATTTTCATTGATTTTGAATTAGTTATTTTTAAATGCCTACATTTTGCTAGTGTTCCTTTTCTGAAATTTAGGAACTGTGATGGATTTTCAGTTTGGTTTTGGTTTTGGGTTTTTCCTTCTTCTGCCAGAATATTATCTGAGTGATGGGGTTTGGATGCTGGAGTTCCTGTCTCCACTTTTAGATGTTTATTGGGTACCTCAGCTTCTTCTGCCTCCTCCTCATGAATAGCCTTGAGCACCTTGCTGTCCTTTACAGATTTCAGTAAGAGCTATCCTGTGTGTATCACCTACCTGGCCTGAACCTGGTTGAAATCTTCCAAACATGTAAGGTCTTCATATTCTTCATTTGGGCAATTAGAGTATACTCAGGAGTAGCTTAGGTTTTTTGGATTGCCCAAGTCAGAGGACTAAGACCTGGGATTGCTGAAATACAACCCCCTGCATAACCCAGGATGTAAATGGATGGCCCAACTTACATTCCATCCTTCTGTATCAATTCTTATAGTTCTCATCAAGCTTATCTTGTATATTTCAATGCACCTTTCACCACTAACCCCACTTGAATTCTTGTGGATTTTTTAGTTTTCAAGTACAGTGTAGATATTCAGGCCCCAGGAAAATCTTAATTGTCCCCTGTGGCAGATCATCCAGGGAGCTTAGAAGTGGACTGTTTATCTGAATATTCTTTCTGCATTTTCCTTTCTAGGCATCTCCCCTCAGATGGAAGTCACATGTGTTCCCACTCCCACAAGCACAGTGTCCTCCCTAAGTAACACAAATGGAGAAGAGCTGGGACCATCTGTCTACCTGGAAAGGCTAAAAATCCTCCGACAGCGATGTGGTCTGGACAATACAAAGGTACTACTCCCTTCCTTCTGTGTGGGTCATGATATATGTTGTCCCAGAGCTGGATCTTGACCTGCTTAGACAACGTCTCTTCTTCTCTTGATAGCAAGATGACCGGCCTCCATTGACCTCTTTGCTCTCCAAACCAGCAGTTCCTACCGTTGCCTCTTCCACAGACATGCTCCACAGCAAACTCTCTCAGCTCCGCGAATCCCGGGAGCAGCACCAGCATTCAGACATGGATTCTAACCAGACTCACTCTTCAGGAACCATGACCACATCCTCCTCCTCCACAGCTAACATTGATGACTTGAAAAAAAGACTGGAGAGAATAAAGAGCAGTCGTAAATGAAGCTGCCCCATTCCCTTGGCACCCTGCAGCTTTAGTTTACTAAACTAGAAGTCTTCATAGTTTAAAGTGGCCTTGGCAGGCCTAGTGTACACACACTGGTTGTATGTATCATACCGTGGATCTGGGGGAGGAGCGATTGTGGCACAAGTATTTGTACATACTCTGCTCTCTCCATCAGCATCCTGCCTCTCTAGAAGACTGTCTGTGTATTAGTTTAGTGTACAGACTTGTAAACAGCTGCTCTCCTCTCAGCTCAGACTAGTTTCCATATCCTTTTACTTTTTGTTTTATTTTTAATTACTCATTTGTAAAGTCCTAATTTTTCCTAGCTTTTAACTATTAGAAACTCTTTAATAGTTTTCCTTTGAGTTTGTGAGCTCTTCTCCCTGTAGCCCTGAAGGGTCACTGTATTCTGTATGAATGCATGGCATGATACAACTAATTTAAGAGTCTTTTGTAAATAAAGTTTGCATTAACTATACCTCTCTCCTAAGATGCCCCATATCTGGGAGAGTTGAGGCAACTCTTTCACCTTTTCTTAGGCATCCAGCCAGTTAGAGAAAGGTTAATTATTGCTTAAGGAGCTCTACCTGGCTTGCCCGCTTGGAGCTTTTACTCCTTTGGAATAGGCGGAACCTATTTCTCCAGCTTTCCTGGGCAGCTCTTAAGGAAACAGAGAAATCCCCTCCTTCCCTCTTCTGAGGTTTTGTTCATGACTTCCCTCCTGTCATCACCATAGTACCAATGTGCTCTTAGGCATCCAACCACTTTCCTGCCCAAGTGCATTTGAGATTGTGCCCAGGGATTGTGTGTGCTACTGGGGTTCACATCCTGCAACTGGATTTGGGTTCATTTGACTATTGGATGGGGGGGAGAGTTTAGGAGCTTTCTGCTTGGTTATCTGAGTCAGTTTTGGTTCAAACTCAGTCTGAGTGAGGACCAGAAATACTGAGGACTCACCTTTGGAATACATTCCAGAGGGGCTTCTCTCCACTGTCAGAAGACTTCTTCAGGACTAATTGGTTCTGGATCCAGGTGGGAGACTTTTTTTTGGCAATCATAAAGTTCAGAGGAACTTTTCTCTTCTAGCCCACCTTTGAACACTGGTGTTTGAGAAATGTAAGGTTGATGGAAAATGAATATCCTTCATTGATTTCAGTCATTATTTTCAGGGGACCTCTGCACTGCTTCAATTAAACTTCCCTCTCTCCCTTACATTAGGAACATGGGAGTGGGTATGTGTTCACTGAAGGGAGGACAGAGGAATTCAGTGCTATAGAAGTGGCTGCACTTGGGTCTGGAATTAGCACAGCTAACCTGAAAAATCACAGTGCCCAGAGCTTACTGCCCTGACAGCTATTTTGGAGGAAAGTGTTCTTGTGAGAATACGTATCCTTGAT
Organism: Cabassous unicinctus; assembly: GCA_029593785.1. Taxonomy (NCBI): domain Eukaryota; kingdom Metazoa; phylum Chordata; class Mammalia; order Cingulata; family Chlamyphoridae; genus Cabassous; species Cabassous unicinctus. Next base: position 6,834 of record JAQZBX010038423.1, on the reverse strand, counting down.
TAAAAAGCAGAGTTTGGGTATTACAACTGATTCTTAATCCCTTCCCCCTTGCTCTGGTTAAAACTCTGGACTTGGGGAGCGGAATGTAGCTCAATGGTTGAGCACCTGCCTCTCAACAAAAAAGATCCCACAACACCTCTGAATTCCCAGCTTTTACTCTGCTTTCTGGTTAACCAGGAGCAAAAAATTAGGGCAAGGAACTCGGTCCTAGTTACCAGTTCCCCACTGTATTAGAAAATGGGAACTTAATAAGAAAAAAAAAAAAAAAAGATAATACTTATCAGCCTTAGGTCCCTCCCCCCTCGAAACCATGTATGTTAGTGGAAGATGCTAGACCAACAATGGTAACCTTGGGGCATCCCTGCTCTACTCCCCTATCTTCTACCCAAGTCAGATATTCGGTCTTCAGTCATTTCCTCTGAGCTCAGACATGAGACTTCTCAGCACAGTCCTCCAGATACTTATCAACTGATTAGCACTTCACACAAGTTGAAATTTACTGTCACATCTATTGTAAGCTATAGTATCTAGTTCCCTCTGAATCATAAAAGCATCTAACAAGAATAGTAATACAACATGGTATAGCTAGGAAATTAGTAGAGCCATACTCCCTCCCAGACCAGTGACTTCTGCCAATAGTAACCATGGAGAATGTGCTGTGAAAGTGTATAGTGCATCTTTATGATAGCCTTATGAGTCCACGTACATACTCTGTGGGTCTCGCTGCTTGGACAAATTGCTGCAGTGTGAAAATGGCTATGTGAGTAGAAATTCTGGGAAGCAAGAGCCCCCCCAATGTGCTATTTGCAGGGTCCAGAGGAGGGAAATGTTAAGTGGCAGGGGAGTTTTTAACATGCCAATCCAGATGTCTATTCTAGTTGACAGGCAGTAGTGAGAATAAAAGTGACTGATTTATGGAAAGCTTACCAGGAACTAGGTACTGTGCTAGGTACTTTATGTAAATTATCTCATGTAATCATCACCTTGTGAGGTAAGTAATGTCAGTACATTTTTTTTTTTTTTTTTTTAAGATTTTACTTTTATCCATTTTTAACCCCCTCCTACACCCCCCCACCCCATCCCCCGTTTTTGCTGTTTTTGTGTCCATTCACTGGGCACAGGAAACTGGGTCTGTTTCCTGCCCTCTCTTCTCCTCCTCCTCCCCTGTCTTCACTGGGATTCGATCCTGGGAACCTCCAGTGTGGGAGAGAGATGTTCTGCCACCTGCACCACCTTAGTTCCTGTTTTTTCAGTGTGTCTCATCTTGGCTCTCCCTTTGTGTCAGTCTCCTGTTAGGTTGTCACCTTGCTACGTGGCTCGGCGGGGCCTGGTGGCCTGCACGCCTTCTATATTTTTTTATTATACCGGGAGGTCCTAGGGATCGAACCCAGGTCCCTCCATGGAGACGGACACCCAACCATTTGAGCCACATCCGCCCCCCAGTACATACATCTTATATAAAAGGAAACTGAGGTTCAGGAAGGGTAAGTGACTTGACCAGAGTTATCCATTAAAGTTGGAACCAGAATATGAATCCAGGCAGTCTGACATTAGGGTAGGGTTCATGCCTAACCACTGTGTCCCATAATACTCTAAAATGAAGGCCTTTAAAATACTGAGCATGTGAAGACAAACCTGACATTTTAATGACACAAGGTAGGACATAGGATCTTCCTAGAAAATTTTGAGTTAAAAGAAAAAGATGTATCTACCCACCCCTCACTATGCCTATCCTGCCTCTTCTCTGGTCCGGGACAAGCTCCTTACAGCCCTTATTGCAGAGTGACTTCAAACACAGGCCTCAGGATCTTGTGCCCATGTTTCAAGTCCGAGCTTTGCTCATTCTTAGCTGTGTGAACTTGGCAAGGTACCTGACTTCAAACCTCAACTTAACCTACCTCTTACGAGTACTACATGAGAAAATCTATTAAAGCCCCAAGTCTGGAACATTTTAAGTGCTCATAAATTCTAGCTGCCAGCTCCCCTCTCCCCTGGCCCTTTTCTGGAGGCAGTATTAATGGGTTCTCCAGAGCCCAGTCCAGGGAGTTGGCCATGAACAGCACTGGGAAACCTTGAAGGTCATTGAGAAAGTCACTTTTATTGAGAACTATGGTAGGAACAAACCAAAAAAAAAATTCTTTCACTGGATTGGCTTCTGTGATTTTGCAGTGAGGAGCCAGGAGTGTAGGTGGCCCCCTAACCTCCAGACTGATCAATGACCTTCTGTATCCACTTCTTCAGGCGAAACACATGTGTGTAGAATCCATATTTCCCATCCCGGTCACAGCCTTCACCCCATGAGACAATGCCTATTTGATACCAGCGGTTGTTGAAGGGGCTCTGAGGAAGAGAGATGGGGTTTCAAGTCCAAGTATTACCCTGCCAAGCAGTTGTTTTTGAAAACGGGTCCCTCCTCACGCAATCCCTCCCAAAGATCTACCCAGCAGCCCCTGGCCTTTAGAGAAGCTTACCTTTACGACAAAGGGGCCCCCACTGTCACCTTCACAAGCATCCCCTCGTTGCGTTTCATCGGGCTTGTAACCTTGAGAGAAAACAGCAGTATTCAGGAGCATAGCTCAGACCTCAGTTGCTCCCCTTCAAGAGACATACAGGATGAGTGTCCGTTTACCCCTTCTAGTCATCCCTGACCCCTCATTTCATCACCCCACGTATTCAATCCTTAAGCAAATCCTGTTGGCTCTGCCTTCAACATATATCCCCAATCCCACCGCTTCTCATTTCTCTACCCCTGGCCAAATCACATCCCCCTCTCCACTGCCCCACAAGTTCCCTAATTCTACTTTCACCCACCTACAATTCACACTCCACCCAGCAGGCAGAATGACTCTTTTTTCAAAAGTACGTTAGGGGGGCGGATGTGGCTCAAATGGTTGGGCGTCAGTCTGCCATATGGAGGGACCTGGGTTCGATCCCCGGAACCCTCAGTAAAATAAAAAATATGTTCTGTGTGCCGGTGGGCCGCCAGGCCCCAGGAGCCATGCAGCAAGATGATGACGTAACAGGAGAGAGATGCAGGGGAGAGACAAGATGAGATGCTACGAAAGCTCCGAAAACCAGGAGCCGAGGTGGCGCTGGTGGCAGAACACCTCTCTCCTACATTGGAGGTCTCCAGGATCGAATCCTGGTGAAGATTGGAGGAGGAGGAGAAGAGATGGCAGGAAACAGACACAGAGAATTACCCAGCGAATGGACACAAAAAACAGCAAATGGGGAAGGGGGTGTTTAAAATGGATAAAGTAAATAAATAAATCTTTAATTTAAAAAAAAAGTAAGTTAGACTTACAGGTGGTTGAGGATAAGGGTGGTTGCCTTTATCTGAATCTCCCTACATATCTTCCTCACATGATACAGAACAAAACAATAACAAAAACCTACACACCAAAAAAACACACCCTCAACATAATTAGAATACAAAGAACATCCAAACTTCAAATTCACTATATACAATTATATATTGATACTAAAACATGTCGGGATGAGAATGGAAATAAAATATTTACTAGATACAAGAAGAGTGCAGTTAAATTTTCGGGGAATTTTGTAAATCGCCCTAAATCTACAAAGTGAATAGATGAAAACTAAATCCATATAAAGATGCCATAAGAAGATCTTATATAAGAATAAAAATACTTCAGCTAATAAAAATTCTCTCCCCAAAACACAACCATGAAACAGAAGAAAACTAATTCAACACTACAAATTGATTTATCCTCAAACTTTTGGGATGTGAAAAACACCAAGAATAAGAAACTGGAAAAAAAAAAAATCGAGGAAAAACAGGAAGAAAAAAGCAGAAAGTGGTTGTAATAGAATTCAGAACTAGGGCAAAGAAGAAATTAGAGTCCCTGATGAAGAAAACACAATGGAACAGAACTAATATTTAGAATATAATCCAGGAAAATGTTACAGAAATAAAAGAAGACATGACCACCCTACATATTAAGACTTCATGGATGCCTGGCAAAATTGACCTGAAGCAATCAGCTCTAAGACATATCCTAGTAAAACTTTTTTTATTATTTTTGAAACATAAGTCTGAAATTACACATTTTTATTAAAAATGTAAGATCATTTATTCACTTTCCCCAAACACTCTCATAACTTCCCATCTCACTGTAAAAGCCAAAGTCCTTCAAAGCCCTACTTGTGCTCATCCTCTGCCTGCCCACCTCTCTCACCTCACTTAGCGCCACCTGCCTTCCTCTGTTTACTGCACTCCAGCCACGCTGGCCTCCCTTCTGTTCCTCAAACACTCCAAGCTTTCACCCCAGGACCTTTGCATCTGCCGTTTTCTCGGCCTGGAGTACACTTCCCCCAGATGTGCCTGGCTCACTCCTTGCCTTCTTCCAAGCTCAAACATCACCGTCTTACAGAGGCCTCTGACCATTCTACTGAGATTTCCCTTGCCCTTACTATGCTTTTCCTCATACTCTGCCTGATGTTCTAGATCTGTTTATTGGCAGTTTTTCCTTTCAGGAAGGAAGCTCTCTGAGGACACAAGTAGTATCTGAGTCCCTATTGTATTTCCAGCATCTAGAAGAGTACCTGGGACTAGTAGGCATGAGATAAATGTTTGCTGAAGGACTGAATGACTGAATGGCTTTTACTCCCACCCCATGGCCTCTAGCCAATGAGTTCACATATACTGAACACTTCATCAGTGGCTAGCACCATACCAATCACTTGTTTAACTATCTTGTTTAACCCTCGTACAGCAAGCCCATGGGACAGAGCATTTTATCTCCATTTTACAGAGAAGGAAAATGCACCTCCAAGAGGTTAAACAATTTGCCCAAAGTCATATGGCTTGTAAGTGACCAAGCCAGTACTTGAACCTAGCTCTGTGTTCTTAACATGTCTCAACCCCAACACCGTGAGTCCCTGCTGCTCCCTCCTGCCGAGCCACACCCAGGGGACTTGCCAGCACAGAACATGTTGTCCGTGATCCGGATCCGGGTGGAGGCCTTGCAGACAGGCCGCTCCACGATGGGCAGGTTCACCACCTGCAGGACACTGGGCTGCACCTCGTTGACGTTGGTGGTCCACATCTCCCTCAGGTTGCCCCAGCCCGTCACCCGCCCTTTGTGTCCAGCCTGGAGTAAACTTTGAGGGGAGGAAGGGAGAAGAACCTAATGAAACCTATCTCCTCCTGCCTGTGGAGCCCTGAATCTAAAACACCAAGGCAGGAAAGACCTTTGACCTTTTCACCCAACATTTTGACAGCGAAACCAAGGCCCAGAAAAGAGAAGGAACTTCTGCAAAGCTCCACAGTAAGAGTCAGACCCAAAACTCAGCCCATGCCAGCCCCTCAGCCAACGGCCCTCTGGCCGCCACACCTGACCACTGTCCCCTTGTCGGGCAGGCACACGGGGTGAATGTGGTCGCTGAAGGCAATGGGTTTCTTGAGCTTGAGCAGGGCAATGTCCCGGTCCAGGTTTTCCCTCCAGTTGTACCGGGGGTGAATGTAGATCTTTTCCAACATGGAGATCTTTTCAGTACCACGCTCATACCTGCACGTACCACAACAGAGAAACCGAGACGCTGTAGGCCCATCCAGTGAAGAGCAGCTGGTCCCCTGAGCATGGTCTGGGAGTCAGGGTGACCAGTGAGCCACCAGTGAGGGCGGAGAGGGCAGTCTCCTGCTTTCCAGGCCTAAGGCTGCATGGGGCTTTGGAGCCAGACAGAGGCAGGCAGAGGGGCCAGGACAGCTTGTGGGACAAGGGCAGGGGCACAGGTCACAGGCTCTGCTCTGAACAGCCTCTATTCAGAGCCTTACACCCTGGGCCATGTGCTGGTGTCTGGTGGGGACAGACCAGGATTTTGCTCTCTGCAAAGTCTTAGTTTCTCTGTTCCCAGTTCAAAGGCTTAAGGAGGGCATGGCCAATTGGACTTCCCAGTCCTGGTCGGAATGTCATATTGTGGGACATGTACATGGATATGCAAGGTCCCTCATGGTTACTCCAGAGGACTCAGACCCCTCCAAGCACCCATGGACCCTGGTTCTGTACTTGGTGCGGTGGTGTTTGCCAATGCGCACTAGGAGGTCATTCTCGGTGAAGTTCTTGTCCCAGGGAGGGTACAAGAGGCAGTGGGCTGCGGTGAGCACCCAGCGGTCACTAATAAGGCTGGCTCCACACAGCAGCTCCTGTGGGCTCTTCCGGAAAAGCATCACCTGCCTGGGAGGGGAAGCAGGAAGTGTTAAGAGCTGGGGGGGTGGGGGGCTGCCTCCCCCACCAGCCCTAAAAGTAGAAAGTCCCAGATTTAAGAACTAACTGCACAGAGCCACCATCTGACCCAGACCCCAGCTTGACCTAGCTGCTCTTGGGACCTGGGGCGTGCGGGTGATGCTGCCTCCCGCTCTGGCACCCTCCCTCCCCAGCTCTTTTCCAGTCCAGAGTCTGCAGAGCTTAGCACGGCTCCGGAGCCCAAAGAAGCGGATTCAGGTCCTGACTTTGCAACACATTAGCAGTGTGACTTAGCTGAGGCTCAGCTTCGCCATCTGCAGAACGAAACAACAGACTCAGTTGTTCCAATAGGATTGCCGTGAGAATTGGATGAGGTAGTGGAAATAAAGGGTTTGGACAGAATAAGGCCCAGCTCTTGTCTGAAAAGCCCAGGCCTGCGGGAAGAGTGCCCTCCCCAAGGCCTGGGGGTGTGGGGGAGTGGGGGAGGCAGAAGGCCCAGCAGAGGGACGGGGAGGGGGCAGGGGGAGGCTGTCAGGGGCCCGCGCCGCACCAGGGCGCCATGCCAAGGTCCGCTTCCGAACCCCCCACGATGCGCCCTTGGATGTAGGACTGGAGAAGCTCCTTTTCC
>JAQZBX010038422.1:0-23414 GCA_029593785.1 Cabassous unicinctus | reverse complement strand
AGAAGTTTTAGGTCACATTAAAGTCACACACGGAATGCTAGAGACTCCCACATATCCAACCTCCCTCCCCCTTACACACCCCATATTAAAACTTTTTTTTTTTTATGGATGTTAGCATTTTTATAACTGTTATACAGATAGTAAAATATAGCAACTAAAAATTGTCAATGGTTTACAGTATAGTTTACAATTTAGACTGTACAGTTTAATAATTTTTGGTGATATTTACCGTGTCCTGTGTCCATTAATGTAAGTTAATGAAGAATATTTCCCATGACCACTACATACCCCATTTGGTCTTTTCTGTTCCTTCCTTCCCACACCCTGGGGCATATGACTCTTCCCTGTCTTGGCTCATGGGATGACAAGATTCATACTTACATGCCCTGGATATTCTAACCTGCCCTTCCTAATCCACCCACCTGTTAATCCTGCACCACCACACCCTGTAAAATCTCTATCCACCTGTCCTATCCTTCAATATATAACTATCCTCTCTCAATTTACCATTGATTATGTCCATATGGGTGATGGCTCGCAACCTACCCTTCCCTCTCTCTCCCTTGTTAACCTATCTTTCAGTCAGTGGTTCTCAGAAACTGTTAACTTTCCTCAATTCAAACGAATGAGGTCATAAACTGTTCATCCTTCAATGCCTGGCTTGCTTCACTTAACATAAGGTCTTCAAGATTCATCCATGTTATTCCATGTGTTAGCAATTTATTCCTTCTGACAACTGAGTAATATTCCATTGTATGTATGTACCACATTTTGCTTATCCATTCATCTGTTGATGGGCACCGGGGCAGATTCCAACTTTTGGCAATTGTGAACAATGCTGCTATGAACATTGGTGTACATATATCTGTTCGTGTCTTTGCTTTCAATTCTTCTGGGTATATACCCAGTAGTGGAATTGCTGGATCCTATGGAAGATCTATTGCTAGTTTTCTGAGGAATCGCCAAAATGTCCCCCACAGTGGCTGGACCATTCCACAATCCCACCAGCAGTGGATGAGGGTTCCTATTCCTCCACATCCTCTCCAACACTTATAGTCTGCTGTTTTTATAATAGCTGCCATTCTGATGGGTATAAGATGGTCTCTCGTTGGTGTTTTGATTTGCATTTCCCTAATAGCTAGCGATGTCGAGCATTATTTCATGTGCTTTTTAGCCATTTGTATTTCTTCCTTGAAGAAGTGTCTTTTCCGGTCACTTGCTCATTTTTTAAATGGGTTGTTTGTCTTTTTATTTTCAAGATATAGGATTTCTTTATATATGAAGAATATTAGGCTCCTATCAGATATATGATTGCCAAATATTTTCTCCCAATGGGTAGGCTGCCTTTTTATTTTCTTAATAACATCCTTTGAGGTGTAGAAGTTTTTAATTTTGATGAAATCCCATGTATCTATTTTTTCTCTTACTGCTTGTGCTTTGTCTGTGAAGTTCATGAAACCATTTCCTATTAAAAGGTCCTGTAGATGCTTCCCGACATTATGTTCCAAGGTGTTTATGGTTTTGGCTCTTATATTTAGATCTTTGATCCATCTGGATTTGATTTTTGTATTAGGTGTGTGATAGTATTCTTCTCTCATTCTTTTGGATATGGATATTCAGTTCTCCAAGCACCACTTGTTAAAGAGGCCATTCTATCCAACTGAGTGGGCTTGGTGGCCTTGTTGAATAACAGATGACGGTATATGTGAGGATCTATATCAGAACTCTCAATTCGGTTCCATTGGTCAGTAGGTCTATCCTTGTGCCAATACCATGCGGTTTTATCACTGTAGCTTTGTAGTATGTTTTAAAGTCAGGGAATGTGATACCTCCAACTTCATTTTTCTTTTTCAATATGTCTTTGGTAATTCGGGGCCTCTTACCTGTCCAAATATATTTTGTGGTTCTTTTTCCAGTTCCTTAAAAAATACAGTGTTGATTTTTATTGGGATTGCATTAAATATGTAGATTAGTTTGGGTAGGAGAGACATCTTGATGATGTTTAGTGTTCCTATCCATGAACAGGGAATATTTTTCCATTTATTTAAGTCTTCTTTGATTTCCTTTAACAGTGTTGTGTAGTTTTCTCTATATAAGTCCATTACATCTTTAGTTAAATTTATTCCTAGGTATTTCATTCTTTTAGTTACTATTGTATATAGTATTTTTTTCTTGATTTCCTCTTCAGATTGCTTGTTATTGGTGTACAGAAATGCTACTGATTTTTGAGCATTGATCTTGTAGCCTGCAACATTACTGAAGTCATTTGGAAGTTCTAGAATCTTTGTTGTAGATTTCTCAGGGCTTTCTATGTATAGGAACATGTCATCTGCAAATTATGAAATTTTCACTTCTTCCTTTCCAATCTGGATGCCTTTTATGGCCTCTTCTTGCCTCAGTGCTCGGGCAAGTACTTCTAAGACAATGTTAAACAGGAGTGGTGATAGAGGGCATCCTTGTCTTGTTCCCGACCTCAGAGGGAAGGTTTTTAGGATTTCACCATTGAAAATAATGTTGGCTTTTGGTTTTTCATATATACCCTTTATCATATTCAGAAAGTTTCCTTCTATTCCTATCTTTTGTAATATTTTTATCAGGAAAGAGTGCTGTATTTTGTCTAAAGCTTTTCCTGCATCTATAGAGATGATTATGTGATTTTTCTCTTTCAATCTGTCTTTGTGATGTATTACATTGATTGATTTTCTTATATTGAGCCATCCTTGCATACTCGGGATGAAACCCACTTGGTCGTGATGTATAATCATTTTGATATGTTGTTGAATGACATTAGCAAGTATTTTGTTGAGGATTTTAGCATCAGGTTCATTCGAAAAATTGGTCTGTAATTTTCCTTTCTTGTGGTATCTTTGTTTAGTTTTGGTATAAGGTAATGTTAGCATCGTAGAATGAGTTAGGCAATATTCCTTCTACTTCTATTTTTTGGAAGAGCTTAAGCAGAATTGGTGTTAGCTCTTTCCAGTATGTTTGGTAGAATCAGCTGTGAAGCCATCTGGTCCTGGGCTTTTCTTAGTTGGGAGGTTTTTGATGACTGAGCCTATCTCTTTACTTGTAATTGGACTGTTGAGTTCATCAATTTCTTCTTTCATCAATGTAGGCTGCTTGTGAGTTACTAGAAACTTGTCCATTTCCTCTAAATTATCATTCTTGTTGGCATATAATTTTTCAAAATATCATCTTATGATACTCTTTATTTCTGTGGGGTCAGTAGTGATATCCCCTTGCTTATTCCTTATTTTGTGTATTTGAATCTGTTCTCTCTTTTTCTTTGTTAGTCTGGCTAAGGGTTTGTCAATTTTATTGATATTCTCGAAGAACCAGCTTTTGATTTTGTTTATTGTTTCTAGTGCTTTCTTATTCTCTATTTCATTTAGTAGTGCTCTAATCTTTGTTATTTCCTTCTTTCTACTTCCTTTTGGTTTAGTTTGTCGTTGTTTTTCTAATTCCTCCAAGTGTGCAGTTAAGTCTTCAATTTTAGCACGTTCTTCTTTTTTAATATGTGAATTTATGACTATGAACTTCCCTCTCAGGACTGCTTTCGCTGCATCCTGTAGGTTTTGATATGTTGTGTTGTCATTTTCATTAGTTTCAAGGTAGTTCCTGATTTCTTTTGAGATTTCCTCCTTGACCCACTATTTGTCTAAGAGTGTGTTGTTTAACTTCCGTATCCTTGTGCCTAATCTGTTTCTCTGGGCCTTAGTGATTTCCAATTTCATTCTGTTGTGGTCAGAGAAATTACTTTGTATAATCTCAATCTTTCTGAATTCATTGAGAGTTGTTCTTTGGCCTAGCATGTGGTCTACCTTGGAGTATGTTCCATTTGCACTCCAGAAGAATGTAAATCCTGCTGTATTTGGGTGTAGTGTTCTGTATACGTTTATTAAGTCCAGGTCCTATAATGTATTGTTGAGACCCTTTGTTTCTTTAGTGATTCTCTGTCTAGATGTTCTGTCTAATGATGATAATGGTGTGTTAAAGTCCCCTACTATAATTATAGAAGCATTTATTTCTCCACTTAGTTTTTCCAGGATTTGCTTCATGTATTTTGAGGCACCCCTATTAAGTGCATAAATGTTTATGATTGTTCTCTCTTCTTGAGATATTACTCCCTTTACTAATATATAGTGTAAATATTTGTCTCTTACAATGGTTTTGCATTTAAAATCTATTTTTTCTGATATTAGAATAGCTACTCCTGCCCTTTTTTGGCTATTGTTAGCTTGTAAAATGGTTTTCCAGCCATTCACTTTAGGCCTCCTTGAATCCCTGGGTCGAAGTTGGGTTTCTTGTAGACAGCATATACATGGATCATATTTCCTTATCCATTCTGCCAATCTGGGTCTCTGGATAGGTGAATTTAGTCAATTAACATTCAGTGTTATTACTCGTAATGAATTTCTTACTTCAGCCATTTTTCTTTGGGTTAATGTATGTCATATGTTGTTTTGTTGTTATTTTTTGTCTTGTTAGTTGCTTTTAAACTCTCCTCCAACTCTCTTTCCCTTATTTTTTCCTTTCATCTTGTAGAACTTCCTTTACTGTTTCTTGAAGTGTAGGTTTCTTATTGACATACTCTCTTAATTTCTGTTTATCTCAATATTTTAAACTCTCCATCATTTTTGAATGCCAGTTTTGCTGGGTAGAGAATTCATGGCTGGAAGTGTTTTTTCTTTTAGTATTTTTACTATGTCATACCACTGTTTTCTTGCCTCCATGGTTCCAGCTGAGAAATCAGCACTTAATCTTATTGTGCTTCCCTTGTATGTGATGGTTGTCTTTTCTCTTGCTGCCTTGCGTATTTTCTCTTTGTCTTGAGCATTGGACATTTTGACAAGTATATGTCTAGGAGTTGGCCTGTTGGGATTTATACTGTTTGGGGTGCACTTTGCTTCCTGGATCTGCACATAAATCTCTCTCAATAAAGTTGGGAAGTTTTCAGCCATTATTTCCTTCAACACTTCTTCTGTTCCCATTTCCTTCTCTTCTCATTCTGGGATACCCATAATGCGTATGTTTGAGCGTTTTGTGTTGTCAGTTAATTCCCTGAGTCCCTGCTGGATTTTTTCTATCTTTTTGTCTATTTGTTCTACTATCTGTTTGATTTCAGATGTGTTGTCTTCCATATCACTAATTCTTTTTTCTGCCTGTTCAAATCTGCTGCTATGTGAATCCAGCATCTTTTTGATTTCTTGGATTGTGCCATTGGTCACCATCATATCCATTATCTTTTTGAGAGTGTTTACAATTTCTTCAGTATGTTCTCCCAGTGTCTTCCTTATATTCTTAATCTCTTCCTTCACTTCTTTAAGTTGGTCCATGATATTTGTTTGGAAAGCTTTGATTAGTTGTTCAATGTTCTGCTTCACTTCCTGGCTTTTAGTTTGTTCATCGGATTGGTCCATGTTTTCCTGTTTCTCAGTGTGGTTTGTAATTTTTTGTTGCCCTCTGGTCATCATTTTATCTTGATGGATTTATCCAGTTGATTAGCTTCTCTCTCTGCTCTGGAGTTTTATGTAGCTGGTGGTTCTGTGTGTGTGTAAAGTTTTCTCTTTGATACTTTTCCTTCTTATTATATTTCCTTGCTTCTTTCTATGTTCTCTTGAAGGCAAAAGATTAGGGCCAGAGGAATTGAAAGATGTGAGAAAAGAAAAAGGATAATAGTAATATTGATAAAAGTTAGAAGAGGGGCCAAATAAGACTTAATGAAGTGAATATTTAACTCATGTAGGCAGTGTAGAGTAATAGAAAAGAAAGTGTAGTACATACAATGGACTGCGAAACCAAATAGAGGAATATATATATAATGATTTAGAAGACCAGAATTATGAGGAGGGAGAGGAAGATTTAAGAAAGGGCTGAAAGGAAAGAGTTAATATTAATAAAAAAAGAAATAAACAAAATAGAGGGAATAGAAATTGACACCCTTAAGTGTGGGCATATGGAAAAAATGTGGTATTTAATAGCCACAACAGAAAGAAGAAGGCTGAAAGATAAGGGAAGGATAAGAGGTAGTTTGGAATACAAAATCAATATATAGAGAGAATGTGAAATTCCTGAAGAAGAAGCACAGCAAAGAAGAGACAGACTAGGAGCACCTAATTTTAAAAAAATGAAACAAAGAAGAAAGGGGGGAGAAGAGAGTAAAGAAAAGCAAGAGACAACAAATAAACAGAAAAAAAACAAACAACCACATAGGCAAGCAGTCAAACAAAGCTAAGGGGGATCAGTATTCCCTGGGGTCCCATGGATCCTCTCAGCCTGCTTGTGTTTATCAAAGAATTTCTCTGCAGGGTTCTATATGCAGGTCCTGAAGCAGCTTTTGGCTATTAAACTAAATTAAAAAGAATTTATTTTTCATTTATTAAAGTGACCATTTTATTTATTTATTTATTTATTTTTGGCCTAATACAGGACCAAAAATGAGTCCTTCTCTAGACCGCCCCCCCTCACGGAGGGGACACTAACTGGGCTCATGGAAACTAATCAAGCACTTCTCAATTTCTGGATTCCCCAGGGACACAAATGTCTGATGTTTGTCACTGTAGAACGCTAAAAATGGCAGACTCCACCCTTTTGGATCAGAGCCCCTGTGTCACTGGGCAGCTGGTAAATGAAGTTTACTCTGCAGATTCGCCTCTCCCCTCAGCCTGGCGCTGCTTCAAGCTGGCTTTTCTGTTCCCCAAAGTTATGAGAGGGTCCAGGCAGCCAATTTGACAGCAAAAATATCCCCTCTCTACTATCTGTCATAACTCTCCCTCTTTTGGAGATTGCCTCTCTCCCCAGCTCCGTGGAGCCCGGGGCGTATCCCTGGGCAGCTAGTCAAATCAACTCCCTCATCAGATTAACCCTTCCCCTCCTCTGGGTGCCGATTCACTGCAGCTGTTTTGTTCATCTAAGTTGCAGGAGGCTTCAGGGAGCCAAATCCCCAGAAAATAAAGCTCTTTTGCCAGAGCTCCCCCCTCAGAAAATGCCCCCTCCTACCGGGCACTGTCACCCAGTTACCGGACAGGAGTCGCTGTTCCGACCGGCTTTTTTTTTTTTCCTGTAAGGGTCGGGTCAGCCGACTGTGTTAACCACCACAGGCAGGCTTAAAACTCACGAATTTCTATGGTTCCATCCACGCTGTCGATCTGCCCAGATAGATGTCTGAAGCTTCTCACTCCACACGCCCACAGCACTGTCCCCCGTGCAGGACCCCGTCCACTATCCACAGTGTTCTGGGAGCTGTCCGCAGTTGCTCTCCTAAGCTGATGCCATCTTGCCACTCCCTCCAGATTTTCATTAATCCTACATTTCAATTATTCAGAAGTATCCGTTATTGTGACAACTGACAATTTATATGACCACTCAAACTTCTTAAAAAATATAATCATATGCTATTCTTTTGTTGTAGTTGATTTCTTTGATCATCATAATGTCTACCAGATTTATCTATGTATTGTATCAGTTACTTTTCAGTTTTGAGAGTATTGCAATAAAGGAAAGATGACATTGAATTTATTCATTTTTCTACAAAAGACTATTTTGATTATTACCAGATATGAGTTTAAGAACAATAAAATTCCTATAAGCTTGTTAAACATATTTTTGCAGCCATAAACACTCATGTTTCTTAAATACATAGAGGCAAAATTGCTAGATCAAAAGCATATGACGTTAATATTATGGCCTAAGCATATGGAGCAGATTCAAAGAGCTAGAGTCTGGAAGATAGGCAATTGGGAGACATAAATGGAGTACAGCGTAACAATCCAATGATCAATATTAGGCAAAGTGTGGGTGAAGGTGGTGGATGTTTGGGCTGGACTATCTATGTAAACGTGGGGAGGGTTGCTGGAAGAAACATGTGAACTCTGGGTATTTGCAGATGTGTGGTTAAAACTATAATTGTGGGAATGATTTTTTGGCAAGTATGGCAGGGAAGGGTCAATGGTGCAGAACATCAGTGGTGGGCAGATTTGTGGGAAAGGGTGCACCTGGAACATGATAATATGGAATATGAATGTGTTCATCTTGTAGGTCTCCATGTGTGGAGAACCACACAATAAACAAAAAATATATTAAATTCCCACCCTGTCGAGTCCTTTTATGTTCACAAATAGAAGACAAGAATTTCTCAAGAACATAGGGGGTATCTAATAAAAGAAAACTGACCAGTATGCCAAGCCCTCAAAATTAATGCACTTAACTATTAACCTTATTTTTCAAAAATTGAGACTTAAAAGTTATCTTAGGTTCTGGGGGATAGGGAAGAATGCATGGAACATAGGACATGTTTTTGGCATTGGAATTGTTCTACTTGATCTTACAATGATGTATACAGGCCATTACACATTTTTTTCAGAATCTGAGAAAATGTGTGGTGTAAAATCTAAAGAATAATATAACCCATTGACCATGGTTATTAGCAATGTTTCCATATTTGTTCATCAGTTGTAACAAATGTATGATATTCATGTAGGAATGTTATTAGTAGGGGAGGATGTGGGATTAGGGAGTTAATTGGGACTCCCCTATATTTTCTATTTGGCTTCTCTGTAACCTAAAGCTTCTTGGGAAATAAAGTGAAAAAATAAAAACTGAGTGAACATATAGAAGAAATTGTCAATATAAATAAAAGATAGCAGATCTTATGGTGATGGAAGGGAAAAAGCAAAGGATGCATTATTTTATTTTGTTTATTTTATTTCTTATTAATAATATTATAATATTATTATTATTTTGGATTTGTTTTGGGGGAGCTTTTGGATTGCAGAAGGTTTGCCACTGTGGTAGGAGATGACACTGGTGTTGAGTGTCATTGGTGGGAGAATGTATCGGGAGGGGTGACCCTGGAGCATGTCAATATAGAATATAAAGGTGTTCATGTGGTAATGGATTGCTGTCTCAGTGGGTGGAGACCCACACAATAAACAATGGAATATTGAATTCCCATCCAATGGAGTCCTGTTACATTATCTAATAGAGTGGCAAGAATCTGTAGAGTACATAGGAAGTGTCTAGTGAAGGAGTAAAGACCAATACACCAGGCCCTTGACATAGATGCTTGTACTCATGAACCTTGTATTCGTGAAATTGAAACAGCCTAGTAATATATATTGCCTAAGAGTTAATTCCTGAAAGCCTTCTTGATACTCAAATATGCCCTTTCTCTAAACCAAACTCAGCATATAAACTTACTACCTTCTCCCTCAGCATGGAACATGACTCTCAGGGATAAGTCTTCTTGGCACAGAGGGATTATTACCAAGCACCAACTAGTGATACATTTGGAAAAAGACCTAGACCAAAAGGAGGAAATATTAAATATATATGAGTTTTATGGCTAAGGGTTTTCAAAGGGATTAGGGAGGTCATCCCAGAGGTTACACACATGCACTCTTCTGGAGGATCTCATTGACTGCCTCTAACAGGGGTGCTCCTGAGGGCTATAGAGATATCTAGACACTACAGGCAGGGCAAACAATCTAGAGAAATTTGCACCCCATCGATGGGCATTACCTTCAAATATATGATAACCCATCTCCCCCAATGTATCAGAGTAAGTCTCACTTTTAATTTTTCTATACATAGTTCTTCTGCCACTTTTATTTAAACTTATATTTGGCATTACACCTGTTAAATATATATCCCAGATGTTTAAATCTTCTTAATGATAATATGCCCATTGAGCCCCATATCTCAGCAGAGTTGCAGCCAAAACCTTCCCTCCAGTTCATTGGACTCACACATGACAATGAACAAAAGGATGATGATGGACCATACCCATCCCAAAAAACAGGGCATCTACAACAACAAGGAAAACAGTTCCACCTATCTGCTCCAAGGGATCTAAGCCCCCTCTCAATCAGAATCAAAGTGGGCGTCACCATCCCGAAATTCTCAAGATTGAAGAATGTAAAAACATAAGAGGGAATGCAAATATGGACTAAAACACACTTACTGTTATTCTAGTAATAGAAGAACTTTTAACATTGATATAAAGACAGTAGTGAGCAGAGTTTATGATGGGAGGAAAATGGTAGAAAAGGAGTAACGGGGTATTTTTGGAACATTAGAATAGTTCTGTATGATATTGCAATGATGGATACAGGCCATTATAAGTTTTGTCAGAACCCATAACATGTGTAATGCAAAATATAAACCATTATGTAAACTATAGGCTGTGGTTAGTAGCAATGTTCAATATGTGTTCATCAATTTACAAAAGTGTACCACACTAATGAAAGATGTTGTTAATGGTGGAAAGTGTGAGAGAAGACAGGAGCAGGATATAAGTGAATTCAATATATTTTCAAGGTAACATTTATATAATCTAAATCTTCTTTAAAAATATTGAAAAAAAGAGAAAACTACATGTATAAAATGATACCATAAACATGGTGACATAAGATATCACAGGGAAAGCCTCCCCAAGAAACAACTAATAAAAAGACAAATCTTATTTGCTTGGAACTTGAGGTTACTACAGATTGGAGAAAGACTCCTCAAATACTGAATCAAAGGCACAGATAAAGAAGTAGGTGGAGATTTATTTCCTTGACCAACCATTCCAGACAACTCACCCTCACTCAAGCTTGTTCACTTAAGAAGCAAGCATTGGCACCTTAACATAGGGACCTCCTACCACTAATGAAGACCAAAAAGCCACTCACAACAGCAGGTTAGAATCCCCTGCATCTCTAAACACATTGACTCAAATCTGCAGGTAAACAGGTCAGAACACAAGTGGGCAGATGAACACTGCATACAATATAGTACCCAAGAAATGGAAGAACATGCAGCAGAACTTTTGGCAAGAGGTGCACACACTCAATCCAGTCTCTGATTGCTGGACCTCTTCAATGATAAAACAAAAGAATAGATCTTTATGGATTGACTTCTTCTGGATTGGCTTCCTTGCATGAGATCCTAAAAACAGTAAGTAACTGAAGGCATAAAAGCTCACAGAATAAAAAATGTGGGGGTAGTATTTAATTGCTGTAAGGCATGATGGGTCCAAAAACTGAAAATTGTACTTCAAAGCAGGCACCAAGTGAGGTAAAGAATTTAAAAATTCATAACTGCTAGGGAGAAAATTCTGCAGAAACAGAGTATCAGTATTCCCAGAGAAGGAACAGAAGAAAGGGAGCATTCTCAAGGAGGTGAAACTATTACACATTGAAGGACAGTATCAAAAGTTGTATCATGTATCCAGGGCAGGAATCAGGTGCAGAGGACCTGAGGAAATATCAACATTTAATCATGGTAGACTCTAAATTTCAAGAATAATTTGGGCCAAGGGTCAAAGAAGAGCCTTAATATACAGCCAATCAAAAATAAAACCCTGGGCGAGAGAGAGAAATTGACCATCAGAGTTAAAACATCAAAATAAACACAAGTTCAGACACAAAATAAAAATTTCGAGCTGTAATCACCAATAACCAAGTGCATTTGCTGTACTTTGTCAAATGTCTTTTCTGCATCCCATATGGCTCAACAATAGGAATAATTATAACTTCAGTGAAGATGCAGATTTGGAAAAGCTAATCAAATAAGTTCAAACAAATTTCCTAAATTAAATCAAGTAGATGAAGAAACATATGTATTGAAATAAATAAGTGTGAATATAGATCAAGAGGATATTAAAAATACAATGTGTGAGTACAAAGAAGAATTAGGAAATTTGAAAGAAACAGCAGAAAGTATGGGATGAAAAGCACAATTAAGAAGAATAAAAATACACTAGATGCACACAAAGCAGATTTGAACAGGCAGAAAAAAGAATCAGTGAACTAGAAGAAAGACAAAAACCATACAGTCAGAAGAACAGATAAATAATAGTAAAAGTTGAGCATTTTCTCACTGACTTGAGTGACAACATGAAGAGTACAAACATATGCAACATAGTTGAAGAAGGGGAAGAGAAGGAAAAAAGGGGCCGAAATAATGTTTGAGACTTAATTGGCAAAATTTTCCAACTCTTATGAAAGACATAATAGACCTATTCTGAGTAACATACTAATCAGAATGCCAAATGCCAAAGATAAAGAATTCAGAAAGCAGAGAGAGAAAAGTAATTCGTCCCATACAACAGGTTCTCAATAAATATAAGAAGGCAGTAGTTTGATAAATTTCAGATACTGTAAGGGAAAACGTGCCATCCCCAAATTCTTTAACCTTAAGAACTCTCCTTCAAAAATTAGGGAGAGTTCAAAACATTCATAGCTAAATATAAACTGAGAGAGTTCATCACCAATTGATCATCCCACAAGAGTTGCTGAAGTGAGATCTTCTAGTTGTAAGTAAAATTGGAGAGTGGATTGGTGCAGTCTAAAGAAGTGAGGATCTACAGTAAAGGTAAAAAAATGGGTAAATGCCAAACCCAAAAGCACTGTATCCTCAATAGATAATTCTCCTCTTTAGTTGTTATGAGTCAGAATTTAACTGAATAATTAAAAAATTATATTCAATGATAACTGGCATGCAAAATATAAAGAGGTGATGGGTATATAAACAACATAAAGAGTGGATATGGGATAAGTCAGTGGATACTGTGTATGCTATTGAAGCTAAAATTGGTATATTTTCGAATTATTAGCTCATAGATGTAGGTTTTGTACTGCAAACTTTTAGGTAACCACAACTAAACAATTTTAAAATCATACAGGTTCTTCACCAATGAGAGCAATCAGTCAGATACATGCAAAAAATCAATGATACAGAAAATGAACCACCAATAAAGGAAAAGAGAGACAAAGAATATATCTTCATTTCCAATTTGGATGCCTTTTATTTCTTGCCTAATTGCTCTGGCAAAAACTTCCAGTATAATATTGAATAACAGTGGTGACAGTGGGCATTCCTCTCTTGTTCCTGATCTTAGAGGAAAAGTTTCAGTCTTCACCATTAAGTAGAATGATATCTGTGGGCTTTTCATATATGACTTTCATCATGTTGATGATGTTTCCTTCTATTCCTAGCACTTTAAGTGTTTTTATCAAGAAAGTTTGTTGCATTTTGTCAAATGTCTTTTCTGCATCAATTTAGATTATGTTTATTCCTTCATTCTGTACATGTGTTGTGTTATATTAATTTATTTTCTTACAATGAACCACCCTTGCATTCATGGGATAAATCCCATTGATCATGGCATATTATTCTTTTAATATGCTGTTAGATTCAGTTTGCTGGTATTTTGTTGAGGATTTTTGCATCTATATTAATAAGAGATATTTGTCTGTTGTTTTCTTGTCTTGTGACAGCTTTGGTATGAAAGTGATGTTGGCCTTACAGAATGTGTTAGTGAGTGTTCCCTCCTGTTCAATATTTTGGAATATTTGAGAACAATTGTAGTTATTTGTATTTGTAATGTTTGCTAGACTTGCCATTCCAAGCCATTTGGTCCCAGGCTTTCCTTTGATGGAAGGTTTTTGATGACTAAATCAATCCCTTTATTAGTAATTGGCTTGTTTAGATCTTCTATTTCTTCTTGAGTCAATGTAAGTAGTTTTTTGTGTTTCTAAGAATATGTCCATTTTGTCTAGGTTATTCTATTAGCATACAATTTTTCTATGTATGCTCTTATAGTCCTTTCTATTTTCACAGGGTCAATTGGATGCCCCATTTTTCATTTCTGTTTTTTTGTTGTTGTTGTTGTTGTTATTTGTATCCTGTCCCTTTTTTATTTGTAATTCTAGCTAAAGATTTGTCAATTTTATTGATCTTTTTGAAGAAACAATTATTGCTTTTGCTGATTCTTGCTACAGCTTTTTAGATTTCTATATCATTTACCTTTACTCTACTCTATTATTTACTCCATTCTGCATGTCTTTGGTTAAGTTTGCTCTTCCATATCTAGTTTTTCCAGTTTTTAGCTTATTTCTCTGAATTTAAGTCTTCTTTTTTTTTAATGTAGTCATTCAGAGCTCTAAATTTCCTTCTCAGTGCAGCTTTGGCTGCATCCCATGAATTTCGGTATGTTCATTTTCCTTTTCCAATGATAATTGCCAATTTTTTACTGATTTCCACTTTATCCCATTAGTAGTTTGTTTATGTTGTTAAATTTCCACTTACTTTGGAAATTTCCATTTTTCCCTGTTTTTTATTTCTAGCTTCATTCTGGTGTGTTCAGAGAATATACATTGTATGATCTCAATATTTTTTTTAATTTACAGAGATTTGTTTTATGACCCAAGATAAGGTGTATACTGTGTATTGATATATGTGCACAAAAGAAAAAGTGTATTCTGCTGCTGTTGGTTGTGGTGTTTTATATATGTCTGTTATGTCTAGCTGTTTTAGAGTATCCTTTGAGACTTCTATTTCCCTATTTTTCTCTATCTAAATGGTCTATCCATAATTGACTGTAGTACATAGAAATCTCCTACTGTTAATATAGAAATGGCAACATCCCCCTTCAATTCTGTCTGTATTGGTTTCATATATTATGGGTCTATGAAGTTAGGTGCCTATACATTTACAATTGTCACTTCTTCTTGTTGAATTGTCCCCCTTTTTAGTATATAATGACCATTTTTATTCATTATAACTGTTTTACAATTAAAGTCAATTTAATTCAAAATTAATATATCTACCCCAGTTTTCCTTTGGTCTGTCCTTGAAAGTTCTTATTAAATTACAGTAAGTTTTAATTCATATGACTGGAATTCTTATTTTCAGAAGAATTGTGGATGCCGTCAGTCAGTAGAAGACATAATTCAGTGGAAACCAAAGAAGCATACACAAAGAGAGAAAGACTGACATTTGACAGAGAGAGAGACAAACAAGCCAAGGGACAGCAAAGATGCTGCAAGTCAGCACCAGAAAGCTATAGACTTTGGGTAGAAAGTATGGCCTGTCAAAACCTTTATTTGCAGTTTTAACTTCTAAATACATGAGACAATAAATTTCTTTTGTTTAACTAACCATTGTGTGGTAATTATCATAGGTGCCCTGGTCAATTAACATAATTTTCAGTTAAAGAAATTTGAATACCTGGATATTAAAAACTGAAATCCAGAGAAATTATAATCTAAGCAATTTATGGACTCAATCTAATATCACAATCACTGTAATATGATAAAGAAAAAATATGTCCATAGAATGACAACTCTGAAAATATTTGTTTCAGACTAGTTATTTGCAAAAGAGAAGGATTTCATTCTATTTATTGAGAGGGGACACCCTGTATCCTCATTGAGAGGTGTTTCTCATTATATTATAAATTACAAGCTTAATGGAACATCTTCAGGAGACAAAAACTTTTTCCTGGGACACAAATCAATTTCTCAATATTTTATTTTAATTTATCATACTTCCCATAAAATTTTAAGGCAAAACTGCAATGCCATCATGAAAATATGATTTGTCAATATCTGGTCTATATATTAACCTATGCTAATTCTTAATGTTATTTAAGTTTATTTAGAGCTGCAATGTAAATTTCATCTGAACTTGAAGTTTAAACACTTGTGTAAATATTTCCTCATATTGTATTGAAAAGTTAGCTCTCCACAAAATTTTGTTTCCCAAATAAACACTCTTTCTTGTCTTAAGACATAAAAATTGTGTAATCATGTGGTCAAGACCAAGATACTCAATATATTTTTATATAACAAATACAATGAAAAAAATACAGTTTATATAAAATTATAATGATGTAAAGAAATAGCATTTTGAAGAAACAAAGTTTGTTTTTCAAAGCAATACACATAAAAATGAGGAAAAATCTATGGATTTATTATTTTGGAAATATTTAAAAAGTCTAAATATATCAAAGAAGTTATTAAATATATTTTTAAAACTACTCAGACAAGGAAAGCAATTCCAGTGAAGAAATTTATTAAATTTTAGATGTTGGGAAATTTCTTAAATATTTGAGTGATAAAGCAGAATTGTACATGATAGTTATGCTGATTACTCTTATAGATAAAATGGATTGAGTCGATTGTTTTTTTTCACACTGGATTATAACAAGTCCTATTTCTTTTAATCAGGAAAGAGCTGCCAGTTATATCATGAAAGGGTCTGGAGTCCTAGGATCACTCAAAGATATTTTTCTTTTTCTACTTCAGCAGTTAGAACTTAATGATGAAATACAGTGGACAGTTTTAATATTTTAGGAAAGTTCTCAATTATAAGATATGTGTATTCTTTATAATCTTTCTTTTGGTTTTCTCCAGTCTGGAGTTGATAGGATGACCTCACAAAGGAGAGTATATCAGGCTTTAATCTATATCCATATCATGTTTTCAAAGACATACTCATGGAATTTTATTGTTGTTTGTCAAATATTTCATGTTCATTATGATGCAGAATTATCTTCTGCATCAACTGCTTTGATGGTAACTGTGACACAGCATTTGAGACATTGTGAAGGGTGTATATCACAACAACAATGATTGTGAACTAGCAACAAAACTAATATCTGTAGAGGATCTTTAACCCAGCAGTAAATAAAAATTGCTGCCTAAACTATTTCCATAAAGCTTAGCAGGTTCAAACAACAAACAGTTCATGTGTGGCCACTGGAGGCTCTGGGGCAGCGAGAGGGAAAATCAGTTGTAATACAGGGGCTTTTTCAGGACTTGGGAATTGTCCTGAGTGACATTGCAACAACAGATGTAACCCATTTTATATCATCGTATAACATGCAGAACTGTGAGTGAGACAGTGTGGTCTACAACGTGAACTATAGTACATGTTTAATGGCAAAGCCCTAGGATGTGTTTTGCAATTGCATTGAATGTGCCCAACTAATGAAGGATGTTTATGTAGGAGGTAGTGGGAGGACTGGGAGGTGGGGCATATGGGTATCCCTATATTTTTTGCTTAACATTTATGTAATCTAAGTATCTTTAAAATTAAAAAAATTAAAAATTAAAAAAAAAATCAATAAGCATCTTAGCTGCTTACAGTTGACTCAATGTTTCCCTTTAGGTATAGTGCACCTGTCAGCTAAGGATGCTATCTCATCTGAAGCCTTGAATGGGTTGAAAGTAAGAAAGCTATTTTTGAGATGAATCATATTGTTGTTGTCAGGCCCTAAGACATTTCCACATGTGATAATCGACAGAGCTGTTTCAAAACCTCAGAGCTGGCTACCATCAGAGCTAGCAAGTCAGAGAGTCAATGAGAAAATATGCAAGACAGAACACCCATTAGAGTATCCAGAATCAATTTATTGCCTATAATAGCCCAACACATATTGCTCATTTTCCTTTGTTACCACCTAGTCATGCTCATTTTCCCACTAAATTTAAGGATGTGAATACCAATAAATGAGGTCCATTGAGGACCATTATAAAGCATATCTACCATACCTTCATTCCAGAAGAATTCGTAACAACCAGAGCCGTATTATAAGATATGTTAACTGAACTCCTTTAAGGAGAAGGATAATTATATCAATTGAAAATATTGATTTAAGTAAAGGAATGAAGAACCAGAAATGATAAACATATGACTAATTATGCAAGATTGTTTCTTATTAGTTAAAATTCTGGAGAAAATAATTGCTAATATTAATATGTTTTTGGGTTTGAAACATATGTATTAGTTAAATACCTGAAAAACAGCCAGAGGTAAGAAGTGGAGAAAAATATATATACTATTTGAAGGTTTTTATTATATAAGTGAAATTGTAAAATATCAAATGAATTTAGACTGTGAGTAGTTATATAATATAAACCTGAAAGCAAAAATAAACATTAGATGACAAAGAATTATCTCTGATAACCAGCAAACAGGATCAAATATACTTAATTGACCCATATAATAGTGGAAAGAGTAAGAATGAACAAATAGGACTAAGAAAATAGCAATATGATGCAGTTAAAGCTAAATATATAAATAATCACAATAAATTATATCATCAAACACTACAATTAAAAGGCAGAGATTTTATCCTAGGATTAAAAACTATGACTGTATATTATGATGCATTATAACATGCACATAAAAATATACATGTTAACACTAACGTAAATTAGACTTCATAGCAAAAACTATAACTAGGTATAAAGAAGTAGATTTCATAGTGATTATCAGTTAATCAAGATAATATAAATATCCTAAACAAACCAATGGAACTGTAAGGAGAAATAGAAATAAGAAACAATTGTAATAAAATATTTTGATTGTCCTCTCTATTGATTCCTGAGTCCAAAGATATCATTCTGTATGGATTCAGTCTTCTGTACTTTGTGGAGATTTTCCTTATATGAAATTCAACTTAAATATTCTATTCCAAGAAACTCTAGATTTAAAGAAATATAATTGGAAGGAAACATAGTTAGAAAAATATATGGTCTTATCACAGTGATGCTTCAGGTCTTAAGGTATGGCAATTTTGTAGGGAAATTCTCACACCAAAAAGTTTGTATTCTTTCCATGCTGACACACAATACAAAAACTATCCTTTAGAAATCAAGCAAGGCTTCCAAAAGTTGGAAATAGGCAAGAAAATTATACTGAAGTATTTTTCAACTCATCTTATCAAAGTGGGATTTTCTGGAAAGAATTATCTGATCACTTTCCTGAATAAAGCATTTTCTTCATAATTTCCTTCATAGCCTCCATTGTTTGTTTCTAAGTCTATAGACAATAGGATTCAAGAAAGGAGGTACTATAGCCATGTCCTGAATTGTGCATGAGGTGGAGGTTGGCTTTGTATACACAGCAGCACCAGAGGTGAGAAAGACGGTCACCACAAGTATGTGAGGAACACATGTGGACAAGGCTTTTCCTCGCTTTCCCCTTGTTGGAAACTTGAATACAGTAGAAAATATGTAAACATAATACCTGGTAATAAAGACAAAGCAGCCAACAACAATTACCTTTGCAGAGATAAGAACTGAAATTTCATTGCTGAAGGTATCAGAGCAAAAGAGCTTCAGCAGGGAGGGGACATCACAGAAGAACTGATGGACTATGTTGGATCAACAGAAGGGCAGCCGGAATGTGTTGCCAGTGTGGAATCCTGAAAAGACCAGGCCACTGAGTACAGAAGCCAAAGTCATTTGGACACAGATGTGAAGGTTCATGATCCTGGGGTAGTGGAGGGGCTGGCAGATGGCTATGTAGTGGTCATGGGCCATGGAGATAAGGAACAGAACCTCCACAAATGCACAAAAAATTACAATGAAGACCTGAGTTGCACAACCAGGAACTGAGATTGTCCTGTTGTTAGTGAGAAAGGTGACACAGGCCTTGGGGACAGTGGCAGAAATGTAACACATATCTAAGACACACAGATTCCTAAGGAAGAAGTACATGGGGGTGTGAAGATTCTTGCCTAGAGTAGGTACTGTGACAATGAGAAGATTCCCCATCAGAGTTGCTAAGTACATCAGCAGGAAAAGCATGGCATGCAGGATTCTGTACTCCCACACATCAGAAAATCTAAGTAGAAATTCATTCTCTGTAGTAGAGTTTTGGCATCTTTAGGTAATTTGCTTGCATGTGGAGAGAAAAACACTTATTCCCTTAACTACATGGAGAATCAGCATGAAGAAAGATATCAGCCCAAGTATATTTATCAACTCATATTTATACAACTTTATTCTTTGTAGTTCCCATTGGTTATTTGGAAATAGCATAATGTTGCTTTATGGTCTTTTAGTTACTTTGCTTATATATCTTATTCCTATGCATGGGTAGTAATAAAATATAATTGTTTAGTGCTTGTGCCCATGTTTCCTTAAATTTTTAAAACTAATTAGCACTATATTGGATATTCTATAGAACAAAATTTTCATGGAAGAAAAATTTTGTTCATATAGACAATTTCTTTATATACTGGCTCATTAGCAATACTCTATAAATGTTAACACACCAATAGTTGATGACCAAACACAATCTGAATAAATATAGGAGTTTGCTTCAGAGTCTATCAAAACTTTATGTGGTTGTAATACTCTATCTGCCAACTAGCAGAAAAAAAATTATCTTTAATTCCCACTATTACTTTTGATACAGATTTCGTTTGGAAACTCATTGTCAGGAATCTCTTTTTCTGAGAACTACCTTCTTATTGTCTGCATATATCTCTTCCTTGCAACTATTAATTTATTATCTTTATTTTAACATTTGATTTTTTTACTTAAACCTCTTTGTCTCTCTCTGTCTTTCTTTCTTTCTCTCTTCCTCTCTTTCCCTCTCTATCTACCTACATTGTTTATTATGTCCTTGTGGTCCCTTTTTTTCCCTTTCCTAGCCTAAATACCATAATCAACAGATTTGATGATGTTAACAATGATTTTATTCATTTAGAATGTCATATGTAGTTCACATAATTCATAAACACATATTTTAAGTGATATCATAACTTTACAATTTGGAAAGCAACATATGCAATTTTAAAATGCAAACACTAGGGATATCAAACTTCCGTGAACTTGTTAGTCATTGAAATATAATTATAAGAGCAGGTATTCAAAGCCAGGTTTGCCTGCTCAGATAGTCCTTTGTCATATGTTGTATTTCTTCCAACAGAACTAACTTATCCTACTGAGTTTCATTGTTTCCCACCACAACAATCCCTGCTTCTTGTAAAATTTGAACATTTACTTATACAGTTCCATCCCTGGCTGTCAAGGAGTGCAGGAGTCGAGTAGTAATACTATTTTTTACAAGAGCACATACTACTAAACATTAATTGAACTTTAGTACATCTTAGATCCCATCATTTTATTGTAAAATACTTTTATTCAGTCAAAGTGTTCATTGAACTTAATCCAGGTTACATATAATGTGTGGCATAATTGGAATCCCTAGCAATAAGCTTTCCAAGAAATATATCCAATGACACCTACCCCATTAATTTAATATTATTAAAATATTTCAAAGTAAGTTCTTTGGAAATATTACAAAAAGTCTTTAAAATTCATTATTTTAGGGAATGCTACTGGCAGGTGGTTGTATTTCTGCTTTACATTTTGCTTCCATTTTTACTAATTGAATTTTCACACTGTAAAAATTTTAGTTTCTTCAATATGTGTTCCAATATTTTATGATAAAGAATACATAAGAAGTTTTACCTTACCTGAAAAAAATTATGAGTTGATGCATTAACTTTTTGATTTATGCGTTCAGTAATTTCACCACAATTAATCTTCATAGTTCTAGAAAACAGGGATAATCTCAGCTAATATCTTTCCTTGTAGCTTATTATACATAGATAGTATTTGTGGCAATGATCATTTATTTAATAACATTATTAAATTTACTAAGAGTAATGTGTTGTGCTGTGAAAATATTGTTATATTTTCCTATTAAACCTGGACATATTTCAAAACATGAATAAGCTGATACACAAAGATTGTTTTCTCTGTATGTGTCATATACAGAAAAGTAAGGGTTGTTGGTATTTTGTGAGTAAATAATGAGTATTCATATAAGTTATGAAGATTTAATGTCTTTTTGAAACCCCTAAAGGAAGAATTGCAAACCCTAGACAAAAACTTTAATGAACCCTAAAGCACAAGATATGTTACCTGACTTTAAAACATACTACAAAGCTACAGTGGTCAAAACCGCATGGTATTGGCACAAGGATAGACATACTGACCAATGGAACCGAACTGAGAGTTCTGATATAAATCCTCACATATGTAGTCATCTGATATTCGGCAAGGCCACCAAGCCCATTAAGTTGGGAGAGAATGGCCTCTTCGACAAGTGGTGCTTGGAGAACTGGATATCCATATCCAAAAGAATGACAGAGGAACACCATCTCAAACCTTGGACAAAAATCAACTCAAGATGGATCAAAGATCTAAATATAAGAGCCAAGACCATAAAGACCTTGGAAGATAAAATAAGGAAGCATCTACAGGACCTTGTTATAGGAAATGGATTCAGGAACTTCAAAACCAAAGCATGAGCAGCAAAAGAAAAAATAGATAAATGGGATCTCCTCAAAATTATAAACTTTTGCACCTCAAAGGACGTTATTAAGAAAATAAAAAGGCAGCCTGCCCAATGGGAGAAAATATTTGGCAACCATATATCTGATAGGAGCCTAATATCCTGCATATAAAAAGAAATCCTACATCTCAAAAATAAAAAGACAAACAACCCATTTAAAAAATGGGCAAGTGACCTGAAAAGACACTTCTCCAAGGAAGAAATACAAATGGCTAAAAAGCACATGAGGAAATGCTGGACATCGATAGCTATTAGGGAAATGCAAATAAAAACTACAATGAGATACCATCTTACACCCATTAGAATGGTGGCTATTGAAAAAACAGCAGACTATAAGTTTTGGAGAGGATGTGGAAGAATGGGAAACCTCAAGATATGTTAACCTGAACTTGTTTAAACTATTTTCCATGATGCCATGAAGTTGCAGAATGTGCACTTCAGTCCTGCTTAAACTTGCATGCTTGACTTCTGGCTGATAAGGGATATTTACTCTGCCCCTATATTTCATATTCTTGTTTTTTTGTTCCCTTTTTCTTGTGACCAATGGAACAATTTATAATACAGGGAACCTCTGCTAAATGCAAGAAGGCAGAGCAGTTACAATTTTCAGATTGACCTTATGCTCATAAGACAAAAACTCTCCTTTGCTCCATGATGGTGTTTTTTACTATAGAGCCATTTGAAACATTTCATTAAATAATTTTGTTGTGCCTCCGTTTTAGGCTAACCTATTAACCAAGTTTTCATTCATTATTATTTTGGGGTGATAATTATGCATTTATGTAAAATGAAAAAAAATACTTCAGTACCTGGGCTATTCTTGAATCACGCATTATAATTGCATTACTCTACTTTTTTGCATCAGAAACAGATATAAAATGAACATTTAGATGTCAAAGATTGCACATGAGATAATAATTACTCAGATCTTTTATATAACCACCAAGAAACAAAGACTTCTGCAATATATTGCAAAATTCTGCAATCAATCCAGTCTTAGCAAGTATCTTCAATTTACTACTGTTGCTGTACAAATAAATGGCAAATACTAAGGATTACAAGCTAAAGTAGTACAAAAAGTATATATTGTACTGACACAAGATGTCACCTGTTTTAATAGTCATGCAAAAATCAGCTGAATGATTATTAATAATTATATCTAAAGTGTGTAAATGCCTGTCTTTCCTTGCTTGGGCCAATTTTCAAATCACGGGGCTTTTGGAATTGTTCATAATATTATCACTAAATAAATGAAAATATTAAAATCTTCATTAATTGTTTCATTTGTTATATACATATATATATATACACAGATACACACACACATATATATGGAAGTAAGATACATTTTTAAACATCACACCACCAAAGCCTATTTCATGTAAACTAAACATTTTCTTAGCCCCCACTAGCTTTAATGCTCCTGGAATTCTGTGTTCTGTATACAATTAGTTGAACAAATTAAATTTAAAAATATCAAAATACTG
>JAQZBX010038421.1:0-23414 GCA_029593785.1 Cabassous unicinctus | reverse complement strand
AAATGAAATAAAATCAAAAGACTGGGATATTAAAAATGAAAAATAAAAAAAATTGACCTTTTGCCTTTCAAAACTGCAATATCTTGTGTCCAGTCTGTACCATGGCATCTTCCCCTTCTCACTCCCCAGCATCTCACTATTTTTCAATTGTTTTCCAAGAAGTTTTAGGTCACAGCAAAGTCACACACAGAATACAGGAGACTCTCATATACCCAACATCCTCACCATATCCTCCCCCCAATATTAATACCTTTTTATATGTGGATGGCAGCATTGTTATAACTGATATACAAATAGTGAAACACAGCTACTAATCTTTGTCAATAGTTTACACTATGGCTTACATTTTAGATGGTCCACATTTATAAATTTTGATGATATTTACCATGTCCTGTGTCCATCACTGTACAGTAATAAAGAACATTTCTGCTGACCACTAAATACTCGTTTGATCTACTCTATTCCTCCCACCCCATCCCCTGAGGCCCATGATGAACTCCTGGCTTGACTTGTTGGATGACAAGATTCATAGTTACATGAAACAAGAGGTTTTGACACACTTGTTTGTCCTCCCCTATTAGGAACAGCCCTTACTCTTGAGACACTTCTTCCTATTTCTGAACAAATCAGTCCTCCAACACCTCCCTGCTCATTATGTGAGTCTCCACCCACTGATACAACATATTATGATGATGAACACTCACACACTCCCTAGAAGCCTACTCTAGGTGTGTCTTATCCCAAATGAACGCCCCCCCCCCAACCAACACCTTAAACCAGTGTATTAGTCAGGGTTTTCTTGGGAGACAGAATCAACAGGAGATATTTGTCAATAATATGGGATTTTCTAAGAGTCTCTCACGTAACTGGGGATGCACAAGTCCAGGTTCTGCAGGCAGGCTGCAAACCAGGGGCTCTGATGAAAAGTCCTTGATGAATTTCTGGGAGAAGATGGCTGTCCAACGATGAGCTGGGAAATTCTCTCTGAGTTTTTAAATCACTTTCCCTTTTAAGGTATTCAACTGATTGGATAAAAAATCACCCATTGCTGATGCAATCTCCCTGATTGATGCAGATGTAGTCAGCCATCCATGCAGTAACCTCACTTGTGACTGAAGTCCATAAATGCTCTTGTATTACAATTAGCCCAGGGTTTGCTTGAGCAAACACCTGGACACAATTACCTGGCTGAGTTAACACATTAGCCTAGCCATTATAGTCCACCCCTTGTCAAATTGTCAACCATACACCTTACCCAAAACCATA
Source organism: Cabassous unicinctus (assembly GCA_029593785.1). Taxonomy (NCBI): domain Eukaryota; kingdom Metazoa; phylum Chordata; class Mammalia; order Cingulata; family Chlamyphoridae; genus Cabassous; species Cabassous unicinctus. Next base: position 22,148 of record JAQZBX010038421.1, on the reverse strand, counting down.
CTTAGTCTCTAATTAAAAACAATAACAGACAGGCATATATATATATATTTCCACCTAACAATGTTCAACTCCACTGCGTACAAGTGGAAATGCATTAATACCCCATAGAATAGGGTGCATGTCCTCGGGTAATATTTACTTTTAAACTTGACATCCTTAAATATTATGATATAAAATTAATACAACTTTTCATATGATAGTGGAAAATGTTGGGGAAGAAAACAAAGAAATTTGTTTTGTGTACATATACAATCATACTCATAATGAAACAAGGAAGAAGGATTCATGACTTACAGTCCGCATTTCTGTAACTGGTCACATGGTCAAAGTTCATATTTATCACTACCTTCTTCCACTACCCATTCCATGTTCCCAACACCTTCAGCAAGCACTTCAGCTGGCTGCAGTTCTTTGCCTGGATGGGGTGACCCAAACTTTCATTCCCGAAGATTCTGGGCCATTGTTAGACCAGCTTGAATTGGTTTGTTGCAATTTCCATTGACTTTAATCCCAGGCCACAGCAGTTCTAAGAGAGGCCCTAGAGTATCTCCTGCATTCCAGCCAAACTTTTCTTTACCCCCATTATGTAGATGTAGTCCTATTTCCACTTGATAGTCAGGATCAATCACCCCAGCCAGTACAGTAATTCCCTTCTTTGCCTGTTGATTCACAGGTAAGAGGAGCCCAAAGTGGTCAGGTGGCAGTCTTAACTGCCAGTTCAATAGAATCATTGTTGTGTTCCCTGGTGGCACCTTTTGGGACTAAAACCTGTAGACCAGCAGAGCCTCAGATTGCAGGGACAGGAAGCAAAAATTTTCCTAGTGGATCCCTAGGGGCAATAGTGAGTGGTGCCACTCCCATTTCCACCCCTTGATTCCTGGACCCATGAATCCTGGTTGTGGGAGAAATAGCACCATAGAGAGAAAGCTGATTTACAGCATACACAGCATCCTGGGGAACATTGCTCCAGGCCTGCAAGGTATTGTCACCTAGTTGGTGCCATAATTGAGTCTTCAAAAGGCCATTCCACAATTCAATTAACCCAGCTTCTTCAGGGTGATGGGGAACATGTTAATACCAGTGAATTCCATGGACATGTGCCCATTCCTGCACATCATTTACTGTGAAATGGGTTCTTTGATCAGGAGCAATGCTCTGTGGAATGCCATGGTGGTTAATAAGACATTCAGTAAGTCCACGGATGGTAGTTTTGGAAGAAGCATTGTGTGCTGGAAATGCAAACCCATATCCAGAGTATGTTTCTATTCAATTTAAAACAAATCACTGCCCCTTCCATGGTGGAAGTGACCCAATGTAGTCAACCTGCCACCAGGTAGCAGGTTGGTCACCTTGAGGAATGGTTCCATATTGGGGGCTGAGTGTGGGTCTCTGCTGCTGGCAGATTGGGCATTCAACAGTGGCTGTAGCCAAGTCAGCCTTGGTGAAGGTAAGTTCATGTTGCTGACTCCATGCATAACTTCCATCCCTACCTACATGGTCACTTTGTTCATGAGCCCATTGGACAATAACAGAAGTGACTGGGGAAAGAGACTGAGCATTACCCACAGAGTGGGTCCTCTTATCCATATGATTATTAAACTCTTCCTTTGCTGAAGTGACCCCCTGTTGAGCATTAATGTGGGACACAAATATGTTCATGTTTTTTGCCCACTCAGAAATGCCTATTCACATACCACTTCCCCAGACCTCCTTGTCACCAATTTTCAAATCATGTTCCTTCCAAGTCTCTGACCATCCAGCCAAACCACTCGCAACAGCCCACGAAACAGTGTACAAACGAACCTTTTGCCATTTCTTCTTCCAAGCAAAATAAACAACTAGGTGCACTGCTCGATGTTCTGCCCACTAGGAGGATTTGCCCTCACTGCTATCCTTCAAGGATGTCCCAGAAAAGAGCTGCAATGCAACAGCTCTCCACCTTTGGGTGATACATGCATATCCTGCAGAACCATCTGTAAATCAAGCCCAAGTTTTCTAATCCTCAGTAAACTGATTGTAAGGGACTCCCCAAGAGGGCAAAGTTGTGGGCTGGGAAAGAGAATGTAACATGGCAGGGGTGGTGACCATGGGCATTTGGGCTACTTCCTCATGTAAGTTACCTGTGCCTTCAGACCCCATTAGAGTCCTATCTCATATATACCACTTCCACTTTATTATGGAGTGCTGCTGTGCATGCCCAATTTTATGGTTTGATGGGTCAGACAATACCCAGTTCATGATAGGCAACTCAGGTCTCATGGTAACTTGATGGTCCATGATTAACTGTGCAGTCTCTACTAAGGCCCAGTAGCAAGACAAAAGCTGCTTCTCAAAAGGGGAGTAGTTATCTGCAGAGGATGGCAAGGCTTTGCTCCAAAATCCTAAGGGCCTGCATTGTGATCCCCCTGTAGGGGCCTGCCAGAGACTCCAGACAGCATCTCTACTTGCCACTGAAACTTCCAGCACCATTGGATCTACTGGATTATATGGTTCAAGTGGTAGTGCAGCTTGCACAGGAGCCTGGACCTGTTCCAAGGCTTCCTCTTATTCTGGTTCCCAGTCAAAACTAGCAGCTTTTCTGGTCACTCGGTAAATGGGCTGGAGTAGCACACCAAAATGAGGAATGTGTTTTCTCCAAAATCTGAAGAAGCCAACTAAACATTGTGTCTATTTTTGGTCATAGGAGGGGCCAGGTGCAACATTTCATCCTTTACTTTAGAAGGGATATCTCAACAGGCCCCACCCCACTGGACACCTAGAAATTTCACTGAGGTGGAAGGACCCTGTATTTTTGTTGGATTTATCTCCTATCCTCTCTCATGCAAATGCCTTACCAATAAATCTAGAGTCTTTGCTACTTCTTGCTCAGTAGGTCCTATCAACATGATATCATCAATATAATGGAGCAGTGTGATGTCTCATGGGAGGCAGAGATGATCAAGTTCCATGTGAACAATATTATGACACAGGGCTGGAGAGTTGATATACCTCTGAGGCAGGACTGTGAAGGTATACTGCTGGCCTTGCCAGCTGAAAGCAAACTGTTTTTGATGGTCCTTAATAATGGCAATTGAGAAAAAAAGCATTTGCCAGATCAACAGCTGCATACCAGGGACCAGGAAAAAAATTGATTTGCTCAAGCAATGATACCACATCTGGGGCAGCAGCTACAATTGGAGTTAACACCTGGTAATGTTTACAATAATATTCTGTCATCCTCCAAGGTCCATCTGTTTTCTGCAGAGGCCAAGAAGGAGAGCTGAATGGGGATGTGGTGGGAATCACCACCCCTGCATCCTTCAAATCATTGATGATGGCACTAATCTCTGCACTTCCTCCAGGAATCTGGCATTGCCTTTGAGTTACTATTTTGCTAGGCAGGGGCAGTTCTAGAGGCTTCCACTTTGCCTTTCCAACCATAATATCCCTCATTTCACAATCAGGGATCCAATGTGGGGATAATGCCTGTTATTGAGTATGTGTATTCTAATTATGCATTCTGGAACTGGGGAAATTAGAACAGAATGGGTACAGGGACCCACTGGACCCACTGTGAGATGGACCTGAGCTAAAACTCCACCAATCATCTGACCTCCATAAGCCCCTACTCTGACTGGTGAACCACAGTGATATTTTATGTCTCCTGGAATTAATGTGACTTTTGAGCCAGTGTCTAATAATCCCTGAAATATCTTATCATTTCCTTTCCCTCAATGCACAGTTACTCTGGAAAAAGGCCAAAGGTCTCCCTGGGGAAAGGCGGGAGGAAGATTAACAGAATAAATTTTTGGTAGTTTAACAGGAAGCTTCCACAAGGGGACCGGGCCTTCTCCTTATTCAAGGGGCTCTGGGACTGTAAACTCTCAAAAGTCTGGGAATTGATTAAGAGGCCATGATTCTCTGCATCTGTAATTTGAGTTAAGGTTTTTCTCACTAGATCTAGAACTCTTCTGCTTATACAGATCCAGAAGAAATTTAGTAGATTGCCCATGTATTTCACTTCTAGGTACCCCATGATCTATTAGCCAACTCCATAACTCCATATGACTCAGACTATTCTTTATGCTGTTTTGAATATGACTTTCATTGTGGTAGCCTTGCCCACCTTGCCTTTGGCAATTAACTGCTGATACTTGACTTTTACCGGACTGAGATCTGATCATCCCCATTATGTTTAAGGATTCCACTTCCATTACAGTCCTCCCTACAGTAGTATCTGGACTACAGAGAAGAGCAACCATAGAGCTCTTCAGAAAAGAAGGAGTTAGTCTTACAAATTTATTCCTCACAGTCCTGGTTAAAGGTGTGTCCTCTGGACATTCCTGGGGTGAGTGGGCAGTTCTCAAATGGTAATTCCAGTCTAGCATTCCAATCTCTTAAGCCTTTGAATCCTCTCATCTATTGTATACCAGAGCAAATTGGGCATCTCATCATCAGACATCCTAGGCCATTGTTTGGTCCATGTTTCAGTCAGTCACCCAAACAAACTGTCTAAACCCTCGAACTACAGCATTGAATCCAGAATTTCTGTTTAGTGGGCCCATATCAATAAATATAGCCTGATCCAACTTTATATTCCTTCCACCATTATCCCATACCCTTAGTATCTATACCCACACATATTCTCTTAATTTCTGTTTATCTAAGTTGGAAAACTCATGCAGTTCTTTCAGAGTATAGCGTCCTTCCTCATGGGTCACACTTTTCTATTTCACCTTTGGGGGCTTTTTGTGATTTTAGTCTAGTAATTGGTCTCGAAGAAAAGAGGGGTGGTGGGGGTGGGTATGGAGAAGAGTAGTTATATCTTGCAGGCTACTGACCACAGGGCATTCCTTTGCATTTTCTTCTGATGAGATAGGATTAATCCCTTCAGGCAGGGGTTAGAAGGCAGATTCCTCAGAGCAGACTGGAAGTTGGGCAGTGCATGCTTGATTTTGGCTGGTACCTGCCTTGTAGCTAGGAGATGGTACAGAATCTCTGGGATAGACTGGAGGCTCAGGGCTGGAAGGACGTCAGGAATCCCTGGAGCAGGTTTGTGTCTGGATGATACAAGGTTGACAAGTAGTGGTTTCCACAGGGCAAGCCATTGCAGATTTATATGGTAAAGTCTCAGCAGAATTTAGGGTTCCAATGTCCCCACCAATATTATCATCATACCATATATCTATATTTCAATCCTTGGGGTTCAACTCCTTTCCAATCAATGCCTTCACTTTAATTGCAGAAACCCTGCAAGGTTGAGATTTTAGTTTCCTTTGTAATTCTGCTACTCATACAATGAGAGTCTGGGTTTGATTCTCAGATATCTTAAGTCTTTGGGTAAAGGAGATAAGACTTTTCTCAAGGCAGACATAGAAACTTTCATATCATTCATGTGGCATTTAATTTTAACATTTGAAGACTTTAGCTCATCTCTTTCTTTTGTAACTGTATCTAGAATATCTAGGAGGAGCCAGCCAACATCATTATAATTTTAGACTCCACAAATTCTGCTAACATGTTGAAAACACTATCACCCAGATCCTTGCTTCTTATAAGCATAGAAGTAGGGGAATCCAATGATAGTATTTTGTGTATCTCTATTACCAGCTGATGCCATGGAATGTTAGCAATCTCTTCATTATTGGAAAGGGAGTCATTAGTACCCTTGAGTCCAATTAGAGTAGAAAGCCAATTACAAAACTCCCAGAACAACCTCAGATATCCCATGTTTAAGAATGTGTTCCTCAAGAACCACTCCAGGTACCAAGCTGTATTTGTCAGGGTTCTCTCAGGAGACAGAATTGATAGGAGATATTTGTCAATATTATGAGATTTTATAGGAGTCTCTCATGCTACTGTGGGGATGCAAAAGTCCAGGTTCCGCAGGCAGGCTGCAAACCAGGGGCTTCAATGAAAGTCTGATGATTGTCCTTGATGAGTTTCTAGGAGAAGTTGGCTTACAAAGACAAGCTGGGAAATTCTCTTTGAATGTTGAAATCACTTCCCCTTTTAAAGCATTCAAATGATTGGATAAAAGTGTCACCCATTGCTGATGTAATCTCCCTGATTGATGCAGAAATAATCAGCCATTCACACAGTAAACTAACTGGTGATTGAAGCCCATAAATGCTCTTGTATTACAATTAAACCAGTGCTTGCTGTACCTAACACCTGGGCTCAATTACCTGGCCAAGTTGACACATTAGCCTAAATATTACAACCGGTGACCCTTCCTTGTCATTTTGCCACAAGAATATTCCCATCTCTGTACTTTCAACCTCATACTCACAAATCCCCAGTGTTTACCTGGTCCCTCTCCCAACCCTTCCCCCAATATCCTAGATCTTCTGACCCACCCTTCCCAATCTATCCACCTGTCAACCCTGCCACCCAACCCAATAATATCACTACCTTCCTGTCTTATCCCTTCAATATGCAACTACACTCTATCACTTTATGATACATTGCATCAGTATGGGTGATGGCTCATAACCTTCTCTTCTCTTTGTATTTCTTGTAAACCTACCTTACAGACAATAGCTCTCTGAGACTGCTCAATTTCCTTAATTCATATCAGTGAGGTCATGTACTGTCCATCCTTCAATGCCTCACTTGCTTCACTCAACATAAGTCTTCAAGATTCATCTATGTTATCCCACGTGTTAGCACTTTATTCCTTCATACACCTTAGTAATATACCATTGTATGTTTGTACCACATTTTGTTTATCTATTCATAAGCTGTTGGGCACCTAGGATGATTCCAACTTTTGACAATAGTGAACAATATCACTATGAACATTGTTGTGCATATATCTGTTCATGTCTTTCCTTTCAATTCTTCAGGGTATATACCCAGTAGTGGAATCACTGGATGATATGGAAATTCTATATTTACTTTTTTTAAGGAAATGCCAAACTGTCCTCTATAGTGGCTGGACCATTCTACAATCTCACAAGCAGTACATGAGGGTTCCCATTCCTCCACAGTCTCTCCAACACTTAGAGTCTGCTGTTTTAATAATAGTCACAATTCTAATGGGTGTAAGATGGTATCTAATTTTAGTTTTGATTTGCATTTCCCTAATGGCTAGCAATGTCGAGCATCATTTCATTTGCTTTTTTGCCATTTGTATTTCTTCTTTGGAGATGTGTCTTTTCAGGTCACTTGCCCATGTTTTAAATGGGTCATATGTCTTTTATTTTCAAGGTGTAAGATTTCTTTAAATATGCAGGATATAAAGTGAGGCTCGTGGAAACTTATCAAACATTTCCCACTGCATGACCCTCCCAGGGGAGCTGAGATTCTGATACTCAGCATGGAACTATAAAATTGGCTGGCTCTGCCCCTTCCCAAGCCAAGCCTCTGTTTCCCACAGCTGGTAGGTAAATCAGGCTTCCTCAGGAGATTCGCTTCTCTCTTCATCCCAGCAGCACTTCTAGCCAGGTGGCTTGCTCCCAAAAAGGGGTTCCAGGCAGCCAAACCAATAGACAAAACACCTCTCACACCATGCCAGGACCCTCCCACTCTCGGAGAGTGCTCTCTCTCACCAGGTTGCCAGAAGGGTGGGGCTTAGCCATCTGCATCCAAGATTTCCAGCTTGGGAAAAAAATTCACAATTTTATATTGAGCAGTCCACCTTGCTGCCCAGCTCCCTCCAGATCAATATCCCCAAGGTTCTCACTCTTCAGGCTCCCAGAACCAACCAACCATGCAGGATCCTGTCCCCAGTCAACTGTCCTCCATGAAAGAAAAATGGTAAGTGGCCCCCTAAACTGCTGCCATCTTCCCCTCTCTTGCTCAACTTCATTTAATATCAAATTTGTTTTCCAGAGCCCTGACTATGGCTGGATTCCTGAGATGAGTGTCTCTTGAAGCCCTCACTAATGGAATACCATGGAGACTCTATGGTTGGCTCATTTACTCTAAACCTCAACTTTTAGTGAACACTGAACCCTAATCCTGCTGTTAAAGCCCCATTCACAGGCCCAGCTCTGACTCTACTCCTCCCAAGGCCCATCAACACTCATCTAACTCTAAAACACATAAAATTCTGGATGTCTAAACTTTCTAAAACACATTAAACTCTCATTTCCTCAACTTGGTTTTCAGGTTCCCTAACTGCATGCACATTCCCTTTCAGCATCACCTCCACTGCTCCCCAGAAGTTTCTCTGCACCTTAGCCATGCTGTTCTCCATGTACCTCTACTAACCCTCTCCATCCTGGTTCAGAGACAAAGAGAACTGAAGTCAACCCTTCCTTGAGCATGGGGATTCCCACTCTCTATCACTCAAATTCCCATCTTGAGAGCTTTCTCTGAATGGAACTTCTTAAGCCAGGAATTATACTTAGAAATCCCAGAGATATCCACAAAGTAAATGCTAAAATGATGGGGAGATTTTAGAGTCACTCTCCCCTAGCACTTTTGGCTGCTAATCATGTGTCCAGGCCCAGCTCAGGGCTGCAGGAGCATAGTGCTGTGGAGGAAAGGGCACTGGGATGACAGTCAGGGTATAGGGCCCTGGTTTGGTTCCTCCCAGCCATGCCTAATTAGAAGTGAAGTCCTTGGAAGGGGGCCAAGATGAGGGAGCATCACATTAATCCCTACCAAGAAGTTGATAGGGCACTTTGCTTTGCCCTCTAGCTCTCTACTATTCCATGGGAAGGGCTCAGGAGCAACTCAACAATTTTGACAGATCTTTACCCTGGTGTCTCAGCAACACAACCTTCCTGAAGTGGCTGCTCTGGACCTCCTCTTCCTGGGAACTTCTCTGCAACTTCTCCGTGAAGGTGATGGACAGGGAAGAGGCAGTCAGGATGAAAGTGCTCTCTGGGCATATTGGGTCTACACAGAAATATGTACTGATATCATTACTAAGGAAGAGCTGTGTACAAAGGCCCATGATCATGCATAGAACTCTGCAAGTACTTCATAAATGAGATTTATTATCAATAAATTGGTCTGTGTGTGCACACACACCTACACATAAAGTCACTTACACATACACACAATTGCTTAATCTCCTTAGACTCCAAGGGACAACACTGGGACAGGACCCTAGCATTAAATGATTTCAGGGAACCATTTCTGATAAAAAGCTGGTGAGGTGGAGCAGGACTTCAGAGGAAAATCTCCGGGAGACCACAGAGTAAGTGAACTCCTGCTCAAGCATGTGGCTCCTCCCTGACCATCATGGGAAACTTGAAGCAATTAGAATGTAACTGCCAAAGTAGAATTCTATACTGAAAAAGTTCTTCAAGATGAAGTAAAACAAACTCTTCCTGACAAGTAAAAACTGAGAAAGTTTGCTGGCAGCAACTAATTTTAAAATAAATGTGAAAAGGTCTTCTTCAGGAAGAAAGAAATAATCCCAGAGAGAGGGTTCAAGATTCAGGATAGATTGAAAAAAAATAATTTTTCATTAAACTTAATGAATAGTGAATAGATAAAGTAATACTAATGATATCTGTCAGTTAGAACATCAATAAAATATTAAAACATATGATAATATATTTCATAAGTTGTGTAAATGGATTTAAAGTGTTTTAAAATGCATTATTTGTGAAGTCAAGAAAAAATAACTAATGTCAGATTTGATAAGGCAAGCAAAAATGTTGTAATTAGTCAGTTAATATCTAAAAGAGTATTAAAATAGTGCCTCTCATCCAAATAAATAGAAGAGAAAAACTGAACAAAAATAATCAGTCCAAAAGAAAGCATTCAGGAAGAAAAAAAGAACATAGAACAGAGAGCACAAATAGTACATGAAAAAAGGCAGATATAAAAATTTATATGGAATTTTTTGAATTATATTTAATATAATTATAATTAACATTTATAATTAATGAATATAAATGTTCCTCAAACAATCAAAATTGTCATGTGGATTAAAAACAAATATATGTATACAGATATAAGAAAGTAATCTAAGACATACAGCAAAGTGTAAAATGTGGAAAACATACCATGTAAAACTTTAAAACTAGTAAATTTTCTTTCACTATGACGATTTTAAATAAAACATACAAAGGAAAATACTAGAAATTGAGTGCCCTTTCATAATAATAAAAAAGGTTTTAAATCCCTGGAAAGCATAGCATTTTTTTGAGAAATTGTGAGATAAAACAATCAGATGGTGGGGTGTACTTGATTCCAATACATCACCCCACCATCAATACCTTACATTGTTGTGAAACATTTGTTACAAATCATGAAGGAAAATCATCATAATATTACTGCTATCTATAATCCATAGATTATATTTGATGTATTTTTCCACAAACCATCCTATTATTTACACCATGTATTAGAATTGTATATTTCTTATAGTTCATGAGAATTATATTTGTGTGTGTGTGTGTATATATATATATATATATATATATATATATATAATATTTATACTGTTAACCACAGTCCATCATTCACCATGGGGTTCGCTGTGTTATATGGTCCTCTGCCTTGTACAATAGATACAAAATTTACATGTAGTAACTCTCACTATCATCACAGAGTTGTGCTTTCATCAACTCTGAAAACATAGCATTTTAAAATGTGTACATGATGAATAGCAGTGCTTTTGAAAGAGACAGAAGTACAATAAGTCACAGATTTTAGAACTTTTTTTACAACTCTCAAATACTGATAGAATAAGCAGAGAAAACATAATGAAGATATTGAATATTTGTTCACTGTGAATAATAAATTTAACTTAATGCACAATATATGGAACAGCACAGTACAACTTTTCCCATGCACTTAAGCAAGAGGGGCAAGAAGGAGACTATGGTCCTCCTGTCATCGGCAGTGCTGAACAGGGAAGGAAGGTGGAGGCAAAGAGAAGCAGCAGATGTGGACTTGTTCTGATGATGGGGCACAAGATATGCTGATGGGATGGATGTGGAGTGGAGGGAAAGTGAGAAGTCAAGAAAGGTGACAAAGTTGTTACCAGAACCCCTGTCAGGTGGAGTTCCTGAACATGGAGCCAGAGGAGGAGCAGGTTCCTGGGAGCAGCCCAGAGTCCCATGTTAGCATGCCAGACATCCATGTGGAGGCATCCTAATTCAGCTGTGTATCTATCAGGATCGCATGGAAAGGAATGGGATGGGTAAATAAATGTGGAAGTACATGCCAGGATAGATGGTGTTTAAAATCCAGATGCTCCTGCAAGGGAACATGGTGCTGAAGAAGGAAAGAAGCCCAAAGACTGAGTCCAGAGGAAACACACTGAGAGGCTTTGAAGAAACAAGAACCCTGAAAAAAAAGGCAGAGGGGAAAGAGTAGTCAAGTCAGATGAATAACAAAACAAAAAAACAGGAGAACGTAGTGAACCAGAAACTAATTGATTTCAAACAGATGAGAACGGCTATGTCAAATGCAATGGATGGAGTAAATTAGAAGAGAAAATTTTGGGGGTAATGGAACTGTTCTAAAATTGGATCTTGGTGAGGGTTCCATAACTCTACATTTACAAAAAAATGTATATTTAATTTTATGAATTTTACATCATGTCGATAAAACATCAATAGTTTAAAAAATATTCTCATACACCTGCCATTTGATTAAGCTTTTCTACTACCATGTATTCACACAGGGGAAATGAAAACACATGTTTATAAAAAGGACTTGTACATGGAAATTCATAATGTCTCTATTCATAATACCCCAAACTGGAAGCAATGGAAAAATCCACCAAGGAGAATAGGTGAACATTTTGTAACATAGTATTCAATGCCATAGAACTCAATGATAAAGACAGAGATAAATGCTGATCCACACAGCAGCATTAACAAATTACAAAAAATTATTTTGAGCTAATGACACATGCACTAGAGTGTATTCTGATTTATTTAATTGTTATGAATTACAAGAGGTAGGAAAAATGATGTTTGGTCATAGAAATCAAAACAGAAGCTGCTTTTGGGTTTGGGTATCAATTAAAGCTACAGGAGTAATTTTCTGGATACATGGAAATAAATGATTCATATCTTGATAGGATTTTTCAATACGGTAGAGTATGGGGGAGTGAAAAGTTTTAAAAATTTGACAGTCATTCAGTTAAGATTGGCACATTTCACTGCATTTTAATTTTACATCACTTTAATACTTAAAGAGAAAGAAAACTGATCATTAGAATGTAATGGAGACACGGATGTCTTATTTTCCAAGTCTCCCCTCCTCCACCTACCCCCAGACCCTCTCAATAAAGACCTGTACAAGCTGCCAGTTCCTGTGTGTTCCAGATGGAATCCTGGGGAGTTCTCTGTGGTTTGTTGTGGCTGACAGATCCATGGTTACTGGGAAGAGCCCTGCCAGAGGCAAAAGTGCCATAGAGGGGCTGTGAACCTAACTCCTGGTATTGGGTGATCATTGGGATGATCATTGGGAACTATTGCCAAATGACATGAGTCCAGTCCTCACATTCCACAGCCTCCACCTGTTATCAGTTTACTGGTGAGTCCCTTACTGTTGTTCAGGCTTGTCCAGTCTGTTAGAAGCCAGATTTATATAAGATGAGAAAAGCAGCCTGCCAACACACTGGCCTCACTGATTGAAGAGTAACACACAGCTACTTAGTTTGTTATCAGAATTTTGTAGAGACTGTGCCATCTTTAGATGCAAAGCTAGAAAAAGGACTTAAAAAAAGTACCCAGCCTTGTAGATATCTACAGAAAGGTAAAGAGAATGAAAGAGATGCTGATAAAATTAACTTCTAGAAAGAGTACCAAAGGTTCAAACTTAGAAGAGGTGATAATGGAGTTGCTAGATATATTGATGTCTCTCAAAGGGGTCATGAGAACCACCACAGCACAAGGCATTTTCCAAACCCAGCACTTGGCCCCATCTCCCCTGTGATGACCTTTCCCCCAGGGGTGGGTGTGGGAGTTAAAGCAGTGCTGTCACCTCCCCTCCACTCAGCCCTCCAGAGCCTCCAGGCTGTGTTCACCCACCCAGCCTCCCTCTAAAGGTCCTGGAGGCCAATGGGGCCCTCTTCATTGACTGGAGTTCCTCCAACTTCTCATCCTGGACAAAGCCAAGGCCATTTTCTTCTTTTAGATGAAAAAACACTCAACTTCTATAAAAACATGAGGAAATGTGGGATTTTCTTTCTTTTCAAAAAAGTTTGAATTATCTCCCTGTAGGCAAAGGAAGCCCTACTATTTAATCCTTAATCAAATTGAAACTTCATCAGGCTACATATCCCAAAACATTATTTCTAAGTTTTATTTATAGCTTATTTATATCTTAAGGGACCTTAAGTGATCTATTTCTACTTTATTATTCTATCTATATATTTTAAATATTGTATTTCAATTAAATATATATATATATAATATATTATATATATATTATACATATTTTGTTTAGCCATCAGAGACATTTAAATATCAGCAACAATATTGTTTGGCTTAGCTGAATTCCTAATAGTCACAACTCATGAATAAATTCAACTATATTTTTTAACTTAAAATGTATTAGTATAAACATTGCAAAATAAATGTTTCTTTTTGGGTATAAACTGTATTCTTAGAGAGATTTTTATCATTTAAAATTTATATTCTAAAATAAGAAAGGATAAACAAAATTGGCACATGTAGATGATTTCTAACTTTGCCATGTGCTCCACTGAGAGTTTTCTGACCATGAAGATATCTTCCTTGGGCAATTTGTAGAAACCTCCACATCCCACCCCTCATGCCTCTCTCCCTCACCATCTGACACACCTCAAAGAAAAGCTGAGGGAGCAGCAGGGGTTTCCCTCCCACAGAAATAGCTGGCATCCACAGAATTAGCAGTTTCAGTCAGAAATGATACTCCTTCTCTAGACAATGAGCACCACTGGGGATTATCAGTGATGGCAGAAGGAAAGCAGGAAATGACCCTTGAGGAGTTTGGTTGGGGAAATAAGACAAAGGACAGAAAAATCATTGCAAAATTGAGCTTGTATCTGGGTATAGAATGGTAAAGATGAGAAAAAATTTTGCTGTCCTAGTGGAGTTGATATTTGAAGGGGGTAGATACTGAACAAGGAAATTAAAATGAGCACAGAGGATGTCATGTGAGGATAAAGTAAGGAGAAGAATGCTCAGGGAAAGGAAGGATTGATGGGTGTGGGAAAGGGAAGCTTGGAAGGAGACATCAGGGGATCCCCTGTAAAGAGGGGACACCGGAGCAGTGCACCAACCTGAGTCTAAGCACTGCAGGATGAAGTCACAGTACAGGTGATGGCTATGAAGGGGGTGTGAGAGGGGTGTGTTTGAGGATCAGCCAGAGGTCTGAGAAGAATAAAGGCAGTGAATGAATGGTGGCCAGAGGGGTGAGGGTAAAAGCTGTCACTAGGGTAAAGAGCTTAATTTTAATTTAAGAGAACTGTGGCTGTGATGAGGGGAAAAGAGTACAGAGGAAAAAGAGGTGGAGACCCTGACAGGTGCTCTTTAAGATAAAGATGTTGATTGCTGCACTGGGGTGGGGGTATGGGGAGAGGTCAGCTCCAGGACCTGTTTTGCAGAGACCTACAAAAGGCTGGGGTCTCTGTGTGTTCCTTCCTTCCCTCTCTTTAGTGAGAGTTTTGTTCTCCACCTTTCAGACCAAAGCCTGTCTCAAGTATCTGGTGGTCCTGACCACACTTTCACAGCTGAGTGGGTCTCTGTGTTCCTGGGTGGTGCCTGTGTCCCTCAGGGCTCCTGGGGGTTCAGTGGCTGAGGACCCAGGTGGATCTGAGGCATTTGCTTTGGGAAGCTTCAGATTTCCACCAAAGCATCCTCCAGACTCCTACCTGGGTATAGGGAGCCTGGTCACAAGCATTCTGGGAACTAAGGAAGGGCAGAGGGAGGTGAGCTCAGTCTACAGGCTTTCTTTGGGGCTCCACTTTCAGTGGGCATCTCACCCCTTCCTCACCTATACCCACATCTATAAGTTCACAGCCTTTTTCTTGCCTTTCCTATCTAGTGCAAAGCTGGGCTGGAAAAGGGAACAATCTGCCTGTTCAGATCCAAAGGAAATCCATATGTCTAACTCTTTTCTTCTGTGGGTTACTTACTATTTTTTAATTACAGTCTCTGCCTAATAACAGACCAATTGTGTTCGATATTGGTCAGGGCATCCACAGCCCACTGGTTTAAGTAGTCATTGGCTCAGCCTGCTGTCTCTCTGGCTACCCAAGATTGCCAAGAGCCCAGCCCTGCATTGCTGGTGGGCCCAGTCTAATAATGGATGGCACCTTCTTGCTCCTGGCCATGGAGCCTGCTGGTTGCTTTGGAGACCGATCCTGACTGTTCAATCTCAGTCCCCATCTCAGACCACCAGGGTGGGTCCTTCATCCATGATTTGGGTTTGGGTCCTGGCTGGGGGTCTGTACTGGGTGGGAGTCAGGGTGGCACAGAGGGTAGAGGGGTTCCCAGGGATAGACTGGGCATCTAAGTAGGGTCAGATGATCCTGCCAAGCTGCTGGAGAGCCTCATCCTCAGTGTGAGGTTTGGAAAAAATAGGCATCCAATGTGGGAACTTCAGTCTTGGGGGACCCCTTAAGTGTGGCACAGGGGGTCATGGTCAGTGTGTGTCTGTAAAATGGATGCTCATGGCAGCTGGTTAGGGAGGGATTTTGACCCACATTTTAAACGTCAGGGAAGGTGGGTTGTGGAAAACTACATGATTTTCTAATTTCCAACCTAAGATTTGGGGTGCTGGAATTTAACTCTAGTATGACACTTACACCTTTGTTTACCTATTGGAAAACAGAACAGCCTGAGATCCCATTGGCCAGCAATGTCCCTTCCTTTTTGTTGGGACTCAGGCTTCCTCCTAGTAACAGGCTATTTGTGGTTCTCATTGGCTGGGGTTAAACCGACTTAGTAATGATAATATCCTTTATTACATTGAAGGTTTAACTATTGGCAAGCATTTAGTTCAGCTGTAGTTTATGTAACGAGTAATCACTTACATTTTTTAACTTTTCATTTTGAAATAATTTTAAACTTAGAATTAGTGAAGATGTCAGTGAATGGAAAGGTAAAAACAAAAACCCATGTATCTTTCATTCATATAATGGTAAAAAAAGTTAACATTTTACAGTCTTTGCTCTATATCTCTCAACCTTTCTTTTTTTTTCCTGAACATTTTCTTCTGAACTTTCTAAGCAAGTTGCCAAACTCTTGCCTCATCACCCCCAAATATGTTAGAGTTTGTCCTTCAAATCAAGAAGACTCTCCTACATTTAAAAATATTACCCATTAATTATTTTTTAAATTGACACGATACATCACTACCATCCAGTCAAGTTTCAACGCCATTCAGGCTTCACAAATTGTCCAGTTATGTCCATTACAACTAAAGGCCACAGTCCACAATGGAGCACTGCATTTAGTTGTCATGTGTATTTAGAATCCTTCAATCAGGGACAGTGTATATATCTCCCTGATTTTCAGAAACAACGTTTATGAAGGATATGGCTCAGAATGGGTTTCTTTAATGCAGGGATTCTTAATAAGCGGTCCATGAGCTTGAATTGAAATTCAAAGACATGTTATTCTTCTGGAGACATGTTGGTTTGGGTGTGATATATCAAATAATATACAGTATAGTGTGGACTTAGGAGTCTGTGATTTTCACGTGACTGGCAAAGGGGTCTGTGGAACAAAAAAGATTATGAACCTCTGCTGTAATGTTTCCATGTGATTGAACATAGGTATTTATCTTGGGTAGGAATACTACTGAAGGGCTGCTATGTTCTTCCCTGTATATCATATTGGGTCATGCAGGAGTGCATGGTGTCCATTTGTCCTATTGCTGGTGATGGTAACATGATCCTTTGGATGAAGTGTAGTCTGCCAGGCTTCTTCATAGAGTTATCTTTTCATTTCTGTAATGAGTAAGTATTTTGCAGAGACATACTTGAGACTATGTGACTATCCTGAAACTTCTCAAATTTTACCATGGTTTTTTTTAGCATGCATTGGTAATTCTTGACTAAGAATATTATTACCTACCATAATGTTTGCAAAATATGATTTTCAAACTCAATCATGCCTCTCCATTAGTTGGTGGGCATTCTCTTGTAAGATAGAGCTTTCCCTTCTCCCTCGTTTACTATTTATGTGTATCAGTGTGAACACAAAGATTCCTATTTCATTGCTATCTTTAATTATTTTCATGCTCATATAACCCAACTTGGTTGCTTGCAACAACTTAAAATTGTTCCTGTGTCTTTCTATCTCACCATCTTTTAGCACTTCCTTAATTTATGGTCCAATGAGTTCCAAATTCTTTTATTTTCACAGACTTGATTCAGCAATTTCTTCATGAAACTCTGTTTCTTCCTGAGGAATTATTACAATAATAGTACACTAAAATGCTTTTTTTTATTCCTAGTAGGTATTTTATTTGGAAATATTTCTGTCAAAAGAAGAAAGTGCTAAGGGGACTTTAAATTTTCTTATAATAAATTCTTCTAATTGTCGTGCATGACTAATATCAAAATAATAACTCTAGTCATTAAATTGCTTGTGTATTCCAGTACAAGTAGCCAGCCAATTAACTTACTTTTAAAATTTCTTTTGAAACAACAACCCTCCATTTCATCTTAATACCTCTAAAAATGAGGCCTCATTTCTTTAAATTCTTGTCTCTGGGCAGAGGTTTTCTTCATAAGGATTTTAGCACATGGAAAGGAAGTAAAAGTGGACTGATTAAGGTATTATAATTGTTTTTATAATTATATTGGAAATGACCAAAGACCTCAAAATTATTTTTTTTCATATATATTTTCTCAAGAGGCACTTCTATGAAAGGGACAGCTAGGCAAGCTAGTTTCAAGGGTTTTTGATTACATTGATTAATCAAGAACAACAGAAAACCATAAACAACTCCATAAATACATTAGACTTGGTCTGTGTGTTTTATGGGGTTTTATAATGCATGAGGGATTCTTATGCATGAGAAGTCCCCTCCTAATGATTCATCTACTTATGTTGACATGCAAAGTGAAAATACCCAGAAGAGTTAAAGAGAACCATTTGAAAGACCTTTTATTACTTATTAGGTACGTACGTACATATGTACGTACGTATGTATGTATGTATACATTTAGAGACAATTCTGTGACAATTCCATTTGTAGTGGATAAAAAATAATACTAGCAAACTAACTTTTTTAAATTGTGGAAAAGGTGCACCCTGTCCTGAATGCCCACCCATCCAACACCCTAAGTCAGTAACCCTTCCTTGTCATATTGCCATAAGAGCATTCTCAAATTTGTCCTTTCAACCATATACCTGCAAATCTCCAGCGTTCACTTGGTCTATCTCCCAATCCTCCCCCCAGTACCCTGAACCTTACAACCCATCCTTCCCAATATACCCACCTGTCAATCTTGCACCACCCAATCCAATAATATCACTGCTCTTCTGTCATATCCCTTCAATATGCGACTACACACTTACCATAGATTATGTCTGTATGGGTGTTTTTGCTCAAAACCTTTTTTTTTCCCCTTTCTATTTCTTGTATACCTATCTTCCAGACAATAGTTCTCTGAGTCTGTTCAATTTGCTTAGTTAATATCAGTGAGGTCATGTACTGTTCCTGCTTCAATGCCTGTCTTGCTTCACTCAACATAGAGTCCTCAAGATTCATCCATGCTATCTCATGTGTTAGCACTTTATTCCTTCTTACAGCTGAGTAATATTCCATTGTATGTATATACCACATTTTGTTTACCCATTCATCTGTTGATGGACACCTGGGTTGATTCCAATGTTTGGCAATAATGAATAATACTGCAATGAACATTGGTGTGCATATATCTGTTCATGTCTTTGCTTTCAATTATTTTGGGTATATACCCAGCAGTGGAATTGCTGGATCATATGGAAGCCCTATAGTTAGTTTTTTGAGGAACTACCAAACTGTCCTCCCCAATGGCAGGACCATTCTACATTCCCATCACCAGTGGATGAGGGCTCCCATTCCTGCACATCCTCTCCAACACTTACAGTCCACTGTTGTTGTTTTTTAATAGCTGATACAGACAGGACACTAGATATTGTAGTGATGAAAGCCAAAATGTCAAAACTAAAAAAAAATATTTTTCATTTTTTAATATCCCAATCATTTAATTATATTTTTGGTTTTTAAAAATTTTTTAATATATTTTATTTCTTATATTTAAACTTATCATTATTGTTTCATTTTCCTATTAATTGTATTTGGTTATTGTAATGGTTTCCTTTTTGAAGATGCTTTGGATCACAGTAGGGTTAAAATTGGGGCAGGGGAGGATTGTTGGTGTGGAGTGTCAGTGATGGGGGATGCATGGGAGGAAGTTCACCTAAGCATACATATAAGATACATAAAAATGTTCAAATATTCATGGAGCATTGTCACAATGGGTGGAGACTCACACAATCACTGAGAAAATACTGAATTCCCATCCTGGAGAGCTCTGCCACATTATCTAAGGAACAGCAAAAGTCTCCCAAGTGCAGGGGCAGTGACTGGTGAAGGACGATCCACTGATGGTCCCTTTATATTGACAAGTAGGCTTATGAGGCTTTGCTCTTGATTTTGAAACTTAGGCTATTGTAATGGGGTGCCTAAGGGTTGCTTCCTGAGAGCATCCTTGTTGCTCAAATGTGGCCTCTCTGTAATCCAAACATAGCAAATGAATGCACTTCCTTGCCCCCAGCCTGAAACATGAATCCCAAGGATGAGCTTCCCTGGCACTAAGGGATTGCTACCAAGCACCGACTTGCAATGCACCTAGAAAAAACCTTGAATAAAAGGGGGAAATGATAAAGACAAATTAGTTTACATGGGTAAGAAACTTGAGTCCGGATATCATCCCAGAGGTAATGCTTATGCACATCTCAGTAGTATCTCACAGACTTCCAAAGTGTATATACCCCAAATAGTGGTGTTCCTGAGGGCTCTGAAGACACCCAGGTCCTATGGTAAAGGCACTTAGCTCTGAAGTTTGGTGCCTTGCCAGTGGGCCCTACTTTGGAGTTTATGCTCCTGAGAATGACAGAGTTGAGCTCAGTTATGTCTTCCCTGCACATGGCTCACCTGTCCCTTCTATTTAAACCTATATTTGGTGCTGGAGTTTGTAAGTATACATCCAAAGACTTGAGTCTTTGGGTGTCCATGTGCCAGCTGGGCCCAGAACCTTGGCAGAGTTGCAACACCTACTCTATAGCTCATTGGACTCACCTAGGACAACAAGCAGGGAGATGATGATGGACAACAGCCATCCCAGGGAGCAGAGAGAGTCTGCAGCTGCAGGCAGAATAGTCCAATCCATCTTTCCATTGGGATATATGTCCCCTTTCAATGGGAGGTGGAGTGGATGTCACCATCCCAGAATCCTTGGGATTGGGATAAGAGCTATGGACTAGAGTGGACTTACTGGTATTCTGCTATAGACATATTGTCATTCTAGCAATGGAAGAATTTACAACATTGATGTGGAGCCAGTGGCCACTGGAGGCTCTGGGGTCAGGGAGAGGGAAAAGCAGTTGTAATACAGGGGCTTTTGTGGGACTTGGGAATCACCTTGAATGACATTGCAACTATAGATATAGGGCATTTTATATCATCACATAACATGCAGAACTGTGTGGGAGAGTGTAGACTACAATGTGACTTACGGTGCATGCTGAATGGCAAAGACCCAGGATGTGTTTATCAATTGCAATGAATGTGTCACACTAATGAAGGATGTTTATTTGGGAGGGTGTGGGAGGTACAGGGAGTGAGACATATGGGAATCTCTATTTTTTGTGTAAAATTTATATAATCTAAGTATCTTTTAAAAATAAAAAATTGAATTTAATTTTAAAAAAGACTAACTATATATACATTATATTCTCCTGAATATAATAGATATAAATAAATAATAAATAAATAAATAGGGGGGAAGACCTAAATGTCTCTCTCATGACACTGAATGCCCTGGTCTCTAGGCCTCACTTCCACCTCAGGAAGCTGAGCCAACAAGGCTGGATTTAGGCCAGTAGGGCAGTGGGATCAGATTCACTGTAGGCTTATTTATTCATTCAGACATTCACATGAGCATATATGTTTACCCATATCTTTGGGGTTCATATATAAATAGCATATACTTTATATATTTCATATACATATTATACTTATAGGTGCAGAATATGGATTATTTATCACTCTCTAATCATTTTCAACTCCTAAGATACATTGGCACATTTTAAATTTTATAGCCTTCTGACAATTTATTTCCCCATACTCTTCCTTGTCCTATTTTTATTCCTCACCCCACCCACGAACCTATGAACCCATGGAAAATGCATTTTCAGTCCATGGAATCTGAGCCTCTTCCCCAGTTACCCTCCCCTCCCCTCCCCTTAATGTGTCACCTTTACTGGTCTCCTCTGAGTGGACTGCCAGACTCTGTGTTGTCCTGGTTCCTGCCAGATCCTCAAACATCAGGATCCCATTTTACAGCTCTGATCACCTTCTACTTGGGCCCCAAGTCCCATTGTGTAAGAGCTACCTTGTTGCTGCAGGCCATAGCAGGTGAATTGGTGATAAGTGTGAGAGTAGTAATGGCAAACCACTTTAAAATGCTTTTAGTTCTTGGCAGATATTTTGCTTACAGGGATTTCTGTGGAGGGGAAAGCCACTTATGGAGGTTTGGTATATATTTTAATGAAATAAACAACTGGTATTATTTCATTAATGATATAAGAAACCCATGGAGGAATTTCTATAACAGAGACAGCCAAATAAGGATCTATGAAGTGCTTTGATTTAACAATAGACCTGTTCTTCTTTAAAATTTCCAAACAAATAGAAAGGATACTAAAAGAACAATAAAACCCCTTACTCTGTTAATATTTTATATTTGATAAGCTATTTTATTTAGAAGGGTATCAGTGAGAATTCCACAGTTCAACTTGTTTTGAAATATTTTTAAACAGATAAATCTTTATTATTAAGATATGAATTTATAATTGAAATAACCATGCCCAAAGACTTTATCATCACTTTATTTCCCAGTATGATTTCCATTTCACAGGACTGCTGTGCAAAGATACATATTTAAGGAGTATTTGGAATTCTTTTTAATGAAATAAATTCTTGGTGTCATCTTATAAATAAAGATACTAAAAATAATATCTACAACCTCTTTCAAG
>JAQZBX010038420.1:0-23418 GCA_029593785.1 Cabassous unicinctus | reverse complement strand
TCTAAGTTCATTAGAGAGACTAAAAGAATCAAATATCTTGGAATAAACCTAACAAAGGTTGTGAATAACTTGTACACAGAAAAGTATAAAACATTGCTAAAAGAAATCAAAGAAGACCTAAATAAGTGGAAGAATATTCTATGTTCATCGATCAGAAGACTAAATATCATTCAGATGTCAATTCTACCCAAATTGATTTGCAGATTCAATGCAATCCCAAAACAAACTCCAACAGTATATTTTACAGAAATAGAAAAGCCCATTATCAAATTTACTTGGAAAGGTAAGGGGCCGAGAATAGCCAAAACATCTTGAAAAAGAAAAATGAAGTTTTAAGAGTTATGCTACCTGACTTTAAAGGATATTACAAAACTAAAGTGGTCAAAATTGCATGATATTGGCACAAAGGTAAACATATTGACCAATGGAACCAAACTGAGAGCTCAGACATAGATCCATACATCTACGGCCAACTGGTATTTAAGAAGCTTGTCAAGTCCAGTCAACTGGGACTAAATAGTCTCTTCAACAAATGGTGCTGGAAGAACTGGATATCCACAGCCAAATGAATGAAAGAGGATCCCTGTACCATACACCATACAAAAATTAACTCAAGATGGATCAAGGATCTAAATATAAGAGCCAGGACCATAAAACTCCTAGAAGATAACGTAAGGAAGCGTCTTCAAGATCTTGTGGTAGGAAATGGTTTCATAAACATTACAACCAAAGTGTGAGCAACAAAAGAAAGAATAAACAAATGAGACAGTATCAAAACTAAACACTTTTCTGCTTCAAAGGAGTTTATCAAGAAAAGGAAAAGGCAGTCTACTGAATGGGAGAAAATATTTGGAAAACAATTAACCAATTAGGGTGTAATATCCAGCATATAAAAAGAAATCCTTCAATTCAATAACAAAAGACAAACAACTCATTTTAAAAATGGGCAAGAGACTTGAACAGACACTTTTCCCAGGAGGAAACGCAAATGGCTAAAAAGCACATGAAAAAATGTTCAGCATCACTAGCTATTAGGGAAATGCAAATCAGAACTTCAATGAAAGATTATTTTACACCTACTAGATTGGCTGCTATTCAAAAAACCTAGAAAACTAAGTGTTGGAGAGGATATGGAGAAATGGGAACACTCATTCACTGCTGATGGAATTATAAAATGGTGCAGCCACTGTAGAGGACGATTTGTCGGTTCCTCAGGAAGCTAAATATAGAATTGTCATACGATCTGGCCATACTTCTGTTAGATATATACCTAAAAGATTTGAAAGCAGGGACAGCAGAGATATATTCACTCCAATGTTCATAGCAGCATTTTTCACATTTGCTAAACAATGAAAGCAACTCAAGTGTCCATCAACAGCTAAATGGATAAACAAAATGTGGTATATACATACAATGGAATATTATTCCACTGTAAGAAGGAATGAAGTACTGACACATGCAACAGCATGGATGAACCTCGAGGACCTAATGTTGAGTCAAGTAAGCCAGTCACTAAAGGACAAATATCACCTGATTTCACTGATATGAGCTAAAGATATGGAGCAGACTCATGGAGATAGAGTCAGGAAGATAGGCTACCAGGAGATATAAGGGGAGTGGAGATTGGTAATTTGGCAGATTTTATAAGAAGGTTGATGGCAACTGTTTGGCAATGGACACAGTGATGGTGGTGCAGAAATATAAGTGTAATTCATTGCACTGAAGTGTGTGTGTGAATGGGGTTGGAAGGGTAAGGTTTGGCAGTACCTGATGCTAGAAGGAATGCTAAAGGACTCTCCAAATATCCAAGCTCTGGGTCAGGTTGGCCCCTCGTCAATGGAATGGCAACAGGCAAAAGAATGGAAAATCTGAAGCCATGGTTTCATTTAAACAACCTAAGAACAAAAGCCCTTTCCTCTCCCCCCCCATTACTAGGGTGAATGATTCAGGCTCAAGTTCAACAGGCAAGCAGATATTGTGGCAGCTTCCCTTCTCTGTGTAGCGTGGACTGTATAGTCTGTGCTCACCCATGCTCTTAGATTTAAAGCCTTTCTCCAACCCTCTTCATTAGAACATGAGAGCTTTCCAGACATTAACCCTCTGTTCCCCAGCTCAGTTAGGTTGGGAGCTTTCGAGTTGGGGCAGTGAGGAGGTCCATGGTTCAGGGACCTCGTTTTCAGATGAATAGCTCCAGGTGACTGGACTAATTCCCAAGAAGAGCAGGTGATCTGGCCTCTTGAATGAGAAATATTCAGGAGGCCAGAGATTTGAGGTTCTTAAGAAGGTCCTACCCTACATCTTCTCTCAGAATTGTCATGATTAACAGTATCTTCTGACTCTCTTTCCCTATCCTGGTAGAAACTAGAGCAGACAAGCACTGTTGGCACTGCCTGGGAGATGGGCCAGCAGGCCCATCAGAGGAGGGCATCTGTCAGCCACGAATATGTGAGGGAAACCTACAGGCTAACAGAATTTCTACGTTTGGTACAAATATCAGAAAGAAGTGACCCTTGGGACTCTCAATGCTGCCTAAGGATACTTGTCTTCCGACATGCTCCTGGGACCTGTCCATTCTGAGAGGGGTCGCTGATAGAAGTAGCTCAAGCAGGCATAGTTAAACACTTTATTCCTCAAGTTCCCCTCCCCACAATGTGGACTTTAAAAATTATACTACAGAATGATACCCCTCAGACCAAAGACAGATTTTAATTTGGAAAAAAGAGCCCCCTCAACAATTAATGCTGGTTCCAGAGGTAACTGGGAACAAGGGGGAGTTAACAGAACAAAGGTGTAGTGTCTCACATTTCCAATGACAAAATGAAAAGTTGCCAGCAATATTTCAAAGGCTACTCTAAACCCAAGTCATTCATTAAAATACTTAAATAAAAGCAGGCAAATCCTGTCCTAATGCAGAAAGTTAATCATAACTTCAGAGAACAGTGATTCTCTTCTGATATACGTACAGTCAAAGAACACAGCAGGCCACTCTTCCAATTCCCACACTTAATTCTTCCTTCTGGAGTTCCTCACCTATCTCCCTCCCTGTGCTGCCTCTTGCCCTGGCACAGAATAAAGCATATCTTTATTTATCTTGCAAATAAAGCATATTGAGTATATGTCAAATGAAATGAAGGCACAGAATCTCTGTTCTCAATTGAAAAGCAAACTAATTGACTGTTTCCTCTAAGGAAATCATCTGTGGCTGCTGATTACTCAGTGGCCCCTGACAAACAAAGGCTCTTTCCTTTTGCCTGTAATAGAGAGATATATCAATAAAGAGATGGCCCTCACACTGGCTGCTCACTGAGGTACAGGAGAATCACGGAATGTGCACTGAAGAGAACCCCAGAAATTCTGTCTGACTTCACTTTTGCTGGGGAAGAAACAGGTCCAGAAAAGTTGTGATGTATGTAAGGCTACCCTGTGGGCTTGTCTGCTCATTCCCCATCCAAAGGCTTTTTTTTTTTTTTTACCTGGATTCACATGGTGCAAATTTTCTCTCCCAGATTCACTGTTATCTGCATAGAAGGGATTTTCATCCCTTTATTATACCAGGCCCAGTGGTGAATTTTAAGTTCACAATGGGTCATTGTAAAGTATTATGATATCAACTATAGATGCAAAGCAATTGGTGGGGCAATCTACAGTTTTGTCTCCCTTCACATCTGTAAGTCATCACATTGTTTTTCATAATTCCACCTATTTTCCTCTAAGTTCCAAAATCTCCATGACCTAACAGCACCTAGAAATTGAGCCTCAAAGTTTGGTCTGTTCCTTTTATAAATAAATAAATAAAATGCAGTTCTGAGGCTGATACCCAGCTCCTGCAGAATGTTTTCTTCCTAGGGACACAGACTCCTTCCTTCCCTAGGCTTATGTAAGCAGGGGTATGGGCACAGTTAGTCCAAGAGCAGTAGCTTTAGTCTTCAGATTAGGGAAAAAAACAACCTTTGGTTTTTCTCACTGGTGGGGGAATACCACTTATTCTGCTGTCAGGAGAGGCTGGCAGGCCAGACCTTGGCACAGGGAGAAGCAGGGAGGTCTTTAGAAAAGCTCCTTGCTAGGATCTCCAGGTTTATTCTGGCACTTCTTATCTCCAGGACTGGGGAATGCATCTTCAAAAGAGAAGAGCATGGAAATCACCTCCCTTTATACATGACGGCCCAGGGTACAGAGGCAAAGAGACTGCACAAGGCCATAAGTTAGTTAGGCAGAGCTGGAGCTGGAGCACAATGCCAGACCGGGAGGCACTGGCTCACTGGGGCTGCCCAGAACCTGCCCCCATGAGAAGGGTATGAAGTCACCAGAAAGGAATAGTCTAGGTGTGGAGATTTTGAGGCTCCTGGAATACTTCTGACATCTACTCTAGTCCTTCAACTGTTGGGATGTACAGTGGGGGTAGGACTAAGGTTATGGAACATCTCATTGTGCAGGTAAGAGAAGCGTTGTCTTCATTGGGGGAAGTGGGATTCCCCATTCAAATCTGGAATGGGCTAGACAGGATCTTCCCTCCCTCTGCCCTACCCACCTCCTTACTTCACTTCAGTGACTTCACCAGAAAGGCTTCTGTGCAGTTCTTGGCCTGCCCAGGGCCTCCTCTTGTGAGGGCAAGGAGGGGGATGGAAAGTGCACAGTTCCCACAGAAACTACAATAAAGACACTTTCTAAGTGCCACTTGCTCTCTTTGCCTGGTAACTGACTCTGGTGTTTTTCCCATACGGACTGTATGGCATGCTCCCCTTTCCCCAGGGAACTATGTGTATAATAAATCTTTCAAACGCTTCCAGTCTTTCTCTTCATCTGTGTCTGGCCTTTCCATACCTCACACAAGTTGATATAAAGAAAATATTGCTTGTCTTCACCTTTAGTAGAGGCTACAGGACAGGTGCTCTCAGTTATGTCTGTATTGTTACTATGGGCACCATTTGTTTCTGACTTTTGAACAAGTTAATTTTCAGACACTTTTTCTTTTCTAATGTAAACATTTAAGTGTAAACATTTCTGTTTCGAATCAGTTAAGTTGCATTTAAAATTTTGATCTATGTGGAGATCAGGTGTGACAAAATGGGCAACCCAGGTATGAGAGAAGATAGTTTGTTATTCACAGGTCCTACAGAGAGAAGGGTGACGTGAAGGGTCAATGGTGAGAGCGATCAGCTTAGGTGACTCAACCAGCAGGTAGGGAGCTGATAAACAGAGCATGAAGGACCCATGGACTTGTGCCCTTATTATGGTCCAGGGTGTAGTTTAGCAGATGAGAGTCAAAGATTGGTTAAAGTTTAAAGGAAAGGTACACAGAAAGGAAAGGGATTGTCCAAGGGTGGTGGGGATAATTGGCTTATCATTTGGGGCCACCTGTGGATTCTGGGTGAGGTACATGGGTGGTGGCCCACATGAGAATTTGGGCCTGGGGTAGTTTATGCCCCAGGGCTGGGGAGCTGCTTATTAACTTGGTCAAAGATCAGTGTTGAAGCAAGTGGCTCAGCCAATGTAAGATGGGTGCTGAGGCAGAACACAGAAAATTTTGATAGTTATGAAAATTTCCATTTAAGAACTACTTTACAGACATCATACAGCCTTGGAAATGTAATATTTTCTTTCTTGTTCTATTCTAAATACTTTCTAACACTTATTATGGTTTCCTTTGGGCACATGAGTTATTTAAAACTATGCTATTCATTATTTATAAGTGTATAGAGTTTCTTAAGTTGTAGAATTGCTTTTATCTCTTAATTTTATTATGGTTAGCAAATGTGTTCTTTGTGGTGGTATTTTATTGTTATTTGTGTAAACTTTCTTTCCAAACAAGTAAGTGGCCTCTCTTTGTGATGTTCCATGTGTTTGCAAAGAAGAAAACAGCATGATCTCTAATTGTGGGTGTCCTGGCTTAGTGTGTTTAGTGAATGGCTTCTTGAATGTGTCTTCTCCTTTCTCCCATATCTGAGCCACTGCCCATGTACCTTTTACTAAATCTTGGTTCCCTGGTGATTGAGGCCTTATCTTGTTCTAGCCATTCCTTTCTCATCTGGCCTTATGATCAGAGTCCTAACTCTGAACTCAAACAAGAGAGAGTCTGACAGGATTACCTTGGACTGTGTCAAGAAATGTTAGTCTCTCCTGCCCTTGGATACTTCTCTTGGAGACCTGCCTGTATGTCTGGACAACCCATTGCCCTGTACAGCACTGCCTGGCAGACTGGACCCAAAAATATCCCTGCCCCTGACATTCTGTACCAACTACCCAGGGCACAGTCTTACTACAGATGGAGCTCTCTCCCAATCTGCCCCACCTCATACCTGAGCTTAGTCGAGATAGGTGTTTAAGGCCTGCTAATAAATGCTCATTGATCACCTGGTCCAGGGATTCAAAGTCCAGAGTCCTGATACTCCTAAAACATGCAGGTGGCAAGGAGACTTTGAGAAGAATGCTGAGCCTCTCCATGACTCCTGAACCTGGGACAGCCAGCCTGATTTCCTCTACTCTCTAATCCATCCATCCATCCCTACTGTCATCTGTTTTCACAGCCTGATCCTTATCCAAATGAACATATCCAGGCCTCTCATGCTCATTTTGGTTCTCAGTCTCCTCAAGCTGGTATCAGGTAAGGCTTCCAGGCTGTACTCCTCTTTGTTCTCTGCTTGTAGTTGCCCAGTTTGAGTTCTTTAGATACAGTGATCACAATGAAATGGGAACAGGGGCATTTTTGTTGTCTGCACTCCCAATCTGAGAGTCTAGATCTCCCAATATGAGCTGGTTCTACTAGTTCCAGTACAGCATGTACCAAAGGCTGTGGGAGGCTTAGGAAAGCATGAAGTACTTGAGTCCTGTGGAAACAGTTAGAGTTGCCCAGAAATCATGGCGGCTGGGCTGCCGAAGAGAGGTTGCAGTAGTGGGGAGGAGACACACCAAAGCTATTTTGGTGAATCAAATAAATGGTTATCTCAGAATGGCTGTGAGTTTAGGCAGGGGAGGACTTTAATACAACATTGAGGTTTCTGACATGGATGCTGGAAGAAAGGAGGCACCATTTAGGACATTTGAGGAAAAGAAAATATGCCGTTGTGGACAAGCTAAATTCTAATGCCTATGGTATGTGATCTGAGACTGGCGTAAGGAGTCCAGATATGTACGTGAGGAATAAGTTTAAAAAGTGTTATTCTGGGGGATGTATATGGCTCAAATGGTTGGGCGTCCCTCTCCCATATGGAGGGAACTGAGTTCGATTCCTGGGACCTCCCTGGAAAATAAAGAAAAATATAGAAAGTGCATGGGATACCAGGCCCCACGAGTGGGCATGTGGTCAGGCCCCATACATGGGCATGCCAGGCCCTGCCAAGCCACACAGCAAGACAATGACATACAAAAAGGAGAGTGACACAAAGGGAGAGCCAAGATGAGATGCAATGAAAAACCAGTAACTAAGGTAGTGCAGAATGCCTGTCTCCCACATCAGAGTTTCCCAGGATTGAATCCCAGTGAAGACAGGAGGAGAAGGATGAGAAGAGAGGGCAGGAAACAGACAGAAAATTGCCCAGCGAATGGACACAAAAACAGCAAAAATGGGGGAGGGGGGTGAAAAATGGATAAAAGTCAAAACAAAAACAAAAACAAAGAAAAACCCTCATATTATGGGAAGAAATAAATTCTGGAGCTGTCAGAGGTCAAGGGAAGTGCCTATCCCACGGCAGATAAACTCAAAATGATAGTAGCAGGAGAGTGAGGGTCAGGGGACATCAGCAAGAACTGCTACACTAGGTTAACAGGTCAGAGAGACAATGATGCAAATTTATACTTCATTTTATAACACTCTCCTGGAAGGTGCAATATTGAGTACATTTCATCAAGATTTGGAAAACATTTAAAGTGAAAAATAATTGGTGCTAAAATTTTTTTAAAAATTACTTATTTGTGAAATTCACACATAGGACCCATTGCCTCTGATGCAAATGCACAGAGCACTCTCCCTTACGTGTATGCCTACAGCAATAAATGAATATATGTACTTTAATCTGGAGATATTCCTAGCCAAAGGGAGTGTGTACATAAAAGTAGAAGGGAGTAGAGCTCTACAGTCTGTGGTCTCCCTAAGAAGAAATCTAATCATTACAGAATGGAAAGTATGATTTGGACCAGGAAAATTACTGAAATGATCATAAACAGATGAGCAAGTGTGCCAAGGAAATGGTGCCCCCATTCATCTGGTAATCACTGTTTCTGGAGCCCATTTCTGTGCCAGGTCCCATTTTGGTCACAGAGAACACTCGGCTGAACAAAAGAGACATGTCCCCTTGTTCCTGAGGAACTGACAGCTGCATAGGGGAGACTCATAGAAAACAAATAATCATCACCAGTGAAACGAGTTGATGAAAGTTCAAAGCAAGGTGGGGACAGAGGTGTACCAAACAAATGCTAACAATATGAAGGTAAGACGTGTTGATAAAGTATTAGATGAAGCACCATTCAAGGGTAAATTTATAAAAGGTAAAAAAGGAAATTGTTACACAAGTGTAATAGGTACTTCCATGGAAAAGATACATCACACCATTAAGGAGTTAAAGACCAAATCACTGAAATCTCCTGGTCACAGTATGCATGACTTTCAGAATTTGTCCAAATAAATAGATGAAAAAAGAAAGAAGCACAAATAATATTTAATATGTGGACAGAGAATATATATTTCTCTATCATACTCATGAAACTTTAATAATTTGCTTGAAGGAAATCTTACCAAATTTCCCTACGCTGTGGATTTTATGGCTACAGAAGCTGTGAATAATCTAATAACACTTGAAATCACAATTACAAGACTTACCTGTGAATTAAAAACAAACTCCTAATACTTCACCTGAATCAAGGTTGCAATCAAATATGAAATAATAAATTATATAGAAACTAGGATTAAGGAAATCACTTAACCCATCAAATTTTGCAAAAAATGATGTCAGAAGAAAATAATATCTTCTCTCTATCTTGGACATGGAAAAGAGAGCTTCCTCTGTTCTCTAATAAAATATATTACACAGTGGAAAACAGGCACATTATCTTAAGATGTGGAAAGGATATTGTGGTAGTTTGGGGCTAGGTACTCCACAAAATCATGCTCTTAAACTTAATCTATTCCTGTGGGTGTGGACCCATTGTAAATAAGATCTCTTCTAGATGTCACTTCGGTAAGGTGTGGCTCAAATGAATCAGGTTGGGCTTCAATCATGATTACTGGAGCCCTTATAAGCAGAATGAAAGTCAACCAGAAGCTTAAGATCAACTGAAACCAGAAGAGAAGGGCAAGGCCAGGAGAGGTCACCATGTGCATGTGACAGATTAGCCAGGGGCCAAGGATCACTGGCAGCCAGCCCCAGAAGAGCATAGTCTTCAAGAAGAAAGCATCGCCTTGGTGACACCTTGATTGAACTTTTCCTGGCCTCAAAACTGTGAGCCAACAAATACCCATTGTTTAAGCCAACCCATTGCATGGTATTTACCTTAGCAATGAGGAAAGTAAAACAAATGTGAAGACTTTGAAGGCCATGTCACGCCTTTATTCCCTCCCCTAAGATGATGAACACAAGTTCTTGAAGCTGCACCAGATCTACAGATTGTCTTCTCAGATGGAGCAAGCCTGCTTGGCTGGGATGACACATTTTCCCAGTACAAATCTTGACAAGTGTAGAATGAGTGTGCTGTTTTAATTTCCACATACTTGTGAGTTTTCCCATTCTGTTTTTGATTTCTAGCTTCAATACATTGCAATTGGAGAAAACTATTGTATGATTTCAATCTTTTAAAATTTATTAAGACTTGTTTTGTGACCTAATATATGGTATATCTTGGAGAGAAACCCATATAAGCTGGAAAGAATGTGAATTTTGTTATTTTTGGTGAAGCGTTGTATAGATGTCTGTTAAGTCTAGTTGGTGTATGACATCATTCAAGCGTTCTATTTCCTCAGTGATCTCTTATAATCTTTCCTTCTTTTAAGTGGTACATTAAAGTCTCATACTATTAATGTAGAGTCATTTATTTCTCCCTTCAACTCTGTCAATATTGATTCATATATTTTAAGCATCTGCTGTTAGGTACATACCTCTTTTTGTGTTATATCTTCTTGTTGATTGACACCTTTGTCAGTGAATAATGAACATATTTCTCCCTTGATACGGTTTTGGACTTAAAGTCTTTTTTGTCTTATATTAGTGTAGCTACCCCAGCTCTCTCTTCCTCTTTCACATATTTACCAATGTTGTCTTTACTGAATATCTTTTTTTTTCTTTAACTTTAAAGAAGATTTAGATTACATAAATTTTACATAAAAAATATAGGGGATTCTCATATACCCCACTCCGTCTCTCTTCCACACTTTCCCCATTAACATCTTTCATTAGTGTGGTATATTTGTTATAATTTCCAAATATTTTCTCACATAGAGTAGGTTGTCTTTACACTTTCATGATAAAATCCTTTGATGCACAAACATGTTTAATTTTTTTGCTTCAATTTGTTACCATATTATTAATTTTATTTATTGTTAATATAATTTTATTTTTAAAGAGGTTTTAGATTACAAAAAAGATATATCCAAAGTATAAGGGTTTCTCATATATTGCCTCCCCCTTCCACATCTTCTCCCATTAACAACATCTTTCATTAGTGTGGTACATTTGTTACAATTGATGAACACATATTGAAGCATTGCTATTAACCAAGGTCTATAATTCACATTGTGGTTTATACTTAATTCCAATGCCCTAAAATTGTCCTATGTTCCACCTCTTATTCCCGCCCCCTCTCCTCAGATCTCTGGTAACCACTATCTTTATATCAATGTTACACATATTCTTCCATTACTACAATATTAATATGTTTACTTTGTCCATGGTTACATTCCCCTGGAACGTTTTTAATTTTGATGAACCCATATTGAAGCATTGCTACTAACCATGGTCTATAGTTTACATTATGTTTTACACTTTGCACTGCACAATTTTATAGGTTTTGCCAAAATATATAGTGGCCTGTATCCATCATTGCAATATCATGTAGAAAAATTCCAATGTCCCCATAGCACCCCATGTTACACCTATTCTTCCTTCTCCCTCCCCTCAGAATCTCTGATGACCACTGTCTTTATATCAATGTTACAAGTTCTTCTATCAATAGAATAATAACAAGTCTACTTTATTCTATAGTTGCATTCCTCCCTTATGTTTGTTCATTCCTCAATCTTGACAATTTTGGGAGGGTGATGCCCACTCTGCTTCCAATTGAGAGTGGGCTGGATCCCATGGGGCAGATGGATGGGACTGTCCTGCTTGCTGTCCTTGGAATGAGTGTTGTCCATCATCATCTCCTTGTTATTTGTCCTGGGTTAGTCCAATGAACTGGCAAGTAGGTGTTGCAACTCTGCTGAGATTCAGGGCTTAACCAGCACATGAACAGACCAAAGATTTAAGTCTCTGGGCCATATATTTAACAGGTATAGTGCTAATTACAGGTACAAATAAAAGGGTTGAAGGACCATGAGTAGGAAAATTATGAATGAGTCTAACATTTTTACTTTGCGAGATAGGTATAATCCTAGATAGATATATTTCAAGTTAAGGCCCATCGATGGGGTGGTGATTTCTTGGGGTTGTCTGCCCTGTATATAGGTCCAGATGACTCTTGAGCCCTGAGGAGCACCCCTGCTTGAGACATTTTTTACTGTGGCGGTCAGTGAGATCCTCCTGAGACATGCATAAGCATTACCCTTGGAATGACATTCTGACTCACTTTGAAGTCTCTTAGTCAAAAAACTCATTTGTATGTAGTATTTCCCTCTTTTGATCAAGGTCTTTTACCAAAAACATTACTAGGTGATGCCTGGTAATAATCCCTCAGTGCCAGGGAGGCCCATCCCCAGGAGTCATGTCCCATGGTCGGGGGAAGGCTGTGAGCTGATATGCAGAGATTGGCTTAGAGAGAGGTCACATTTGAGTAACAAGGAGGTTTTCAGGAGGTAACTCTTAGGCAATATATACTACTAGGCTAAGTTTCAACTTTTACAAGAATAAGTTTCGTAAGTGCAAGCATTAATATACAAGGTCTGGCATGGTCTGTCCTCTTTCACTAGGCACTGCCTAGGTACTCTAGAGATTCTTGCCACTCTTTTAGAGAATGTCACAGGACTTTCCAGGTCAGAAATTTAATATTTTGTTGCTTATTGAGTGGGTCTTCACCCACTGAGATAATACCCAATGACCACCTGAAAACATTCATAAAGGCATGCCCCAGTGCATTCTTCTCCCACCCTCCACTGATGTCCGGAACCAGTGAACCTCTCCTGCCATAGTTGTAACTTTTATGTAATCCAAAACCACCCACAAAACAAGAGAAAAAGAATATTTTTTCATTGTGACTTTCATCACCATAGGATCTGTTAACCTGAGTATATATTTACAATTTCTTTTGCGTGTTCCTCTGTGTCATCTTCTTTTTTTTTTTTTCACATTATTTTCAAAGAAGCTTTAGGTTAATTTAGAAAGTCACATTGAAAATATAGGGGGTTCTCATATTCCCCACCCCCTCTCCCTCACACATTTTCCCCTATTAATAACATCTTACATGAATATGGTACATTTGTTTCAACTGATGAACAAATATTGAAGCACTGCTACTAACCATAGTAAATGGTTTACATTATGGTTTGCAATGTGCACTGCACAATATTATAGGTTTTGAAAAATTGTATAATGGCCTGTATCTGTCATTGCAAAATTATGAAGAACAATTCCAGTATCCTAAAAATGCCCCGTGGTCCACCTATTCTCTTCTCCTCCCTTCAGAACCTATGATAACCACTAAGTTTCAGTTTCTCAGGAATAAGGTTCATTGTTACATGCATTAATATTGAGGGCTTAACATATTGTTCTGTTTTATTTTATTATGCCCTGCCTACGTACTTGAAGATTCTTGCCTTTCTGTTTGAGAATGTAATAGGACTCCCCAGGATGGGAGTTTAATATTTACTTGTTTATTTCATGGGTCTCCACCCACTGATATAATACCTTATGGCAAGATCAACACATTCATATTCCTTAGAAATATGCCCATGTACACTCTTTTCCACATATTCCACTGTAGCTTAAGTTTAACATTCTAAAACTGTAACAATGAAATTTTATTTGGCACCAACTTAACTTCAATAGCACATTGAAATTATGTTTCTGTACCCCTCTGTCTTATTGCCTTTTTCATACTTGTTACAAATTAATACTTTATAAATTGTATGCCCTAAAGCACAGATTTATCATTAATTTTTACACATTTGCATTTTCTTTTCTTGTTTAAAAAAAGAGGTACCAGGGATTGAACCCAGGACTTCATACATGTGAATCAGGTGTCCAACCACTGAGCTACACTTGCTCCCCCCATTTGCATTTTATATCATGTAAGAAGTAAAAACTATAGTTGCATACCCAAATTACAACACAATAATGTTGGTGGTTATAATTAACCATATGGTTACCTTTACTAAATATCTTTATTTCTTTATGCCACTTCAATCTACTATATCCTTTCTTTTCCTTTCCTTCCAATATGAAGAACTTCCTCTAGCATTTCTTGTTGGGTATGTCTAATGGTGACATCCTCCCTCAGCTTTTGTTTATTTGAGAGTATCTTAATCTCTCCCTCATTTTGGAAAGATGGTCTTGCTAGATATAAAATTATTGACTGACAATTATTTTCTTTCAGGACTTAATGAATTTCATCCCATTGCTTTCATGCCTCCATGATATATGATGAGAAATTTGCATTTGATATTATTGAGGCTCCCAATGTGAAATTTATAACACATTGCTTTTCTCTTGCAGCTTTCAGAATTCTCCTCTTGTCTCTGGCATTCATTGGTTTGATTACAGTATGTATGGACATGATTCTCTTTCCAGTTATTCTGTTTGGAATTCATGGCACTTCTTGACTATGTGTATTCAAGACTTTATTTAAATTTGGGAAATTTTCTGCCATTATTTCTTTGCATATTATTTCCACCCCCTTCTCTCTTTCTGGGACTCCCATAACACCCACTTGATGCTGTCCTGAAGGCCACCTATCTCTGTTCACTTTTCTTCACTTGTTTTCTTTCTCCTCCTCAGCTTGAATGATTTCAATTGTCTTTTCTTGAGTTCATTAATTCTTTCTTCTACTAGTTCCAATCTGCTGTTGTGACCCTCTAGGGAATTTTTCATTTCAATTAGTGTGACCTCCAAATCCATTATTGCTATTTGGTTCCTTTTAAAAATTTCTCTTTATTAATCTTCTCATCTTACTCATTTATTATTTTCCTGATATCATGTATTTTTTTCTCCATGTTTCTTTTTTAGCCTTTTGAGCATACTGAAGATCATTTTTAAAAAATTGTGGTCTGGCATGTCCAGTCTCATCTGAAATTTTATGTTATTCTTTTGAGCCACCATTTCCTACTTCGTTTTTGCATTTTAATCTTTTGTTGCACACTGTACATTTTAACATATTATTTTGTTAACTCTAGATTTTAGTCTCTGAACTCTCTGTTTCTTAAGTTTTGTATCCAGCTAGTTCTATGATAGAGATTTCCTTGAGTGCTAACTGCTAACAACAAATAAACCAAAGCACAAAACACTTTTCAAAGTCTTTTCAGATTGACTCTGTGTTGGTTGGTGCTCTCCTTCAGATTTTAGTATACCTATTGAGG
The DNA here is from genome assembly GCA_029593785.1 of Cabassous unicinctus. Classification (NCBI taxonomy): domain Eukaryota; kingdom Metazoa; phylum Chordata; class Mammalia; order Cingulata; family Chlamyphoridae; genus Cabassous; species Cabassous unicinctus. The sequence goes on along the minus strand of JAQZBX010038420.1, from coordinate 8,708 downwards.
ATTTCAGGCCAATTAAAAGATGCAGGGAACGCTGTCTTTTCTGAGCATGCATCATGTCCTGGGCATGTTCTCAAGTTTTAAGAATTTCCCCAATTACAGACATCTGAATGTCAACTGTACTTCCTATGGCATAGATTTTTCCTCTTCTCTGGTGCTCTGTTGTTTGTCTTGAAGCCAGTATCCTTTGCCCCATGACATTTTTTTCCACCATGGTATTGTTTATTATTAAAATATATATGTATTGAAAAAACTAAACACAATTTTTTTTAAAGCCTGAAAGCATGTACATATATATACTCAAATTTCCAGAGGAGGCATCAGGAATCAATTTTATTTTTAAAATTTTTCCTCCACATTCACCATTAAAATTTATATATATATTAAGAGCTTTAGATTACATAAATGTTACATAAAAAGTATAAGGGATTCCCATATGCCCAGCCCCTCCCCCTCCTACACTTTCCCACATTAACAACATATTTCATTAGTGAGTTATGTTTTTTACAATTGATGACATATTGAAACAGTGCTACTAATTATGGACTATAGTTTACTTTATAGTTTACACTCTGCCCCGAACAATTTTATAGGTTTTGACAAAATGTGTAATGGCTTGCTTTTGTCATTGAAATGTCATGCAGGACAATTCCAATATTCCTAAAATGCCCCCATGTTACACCTATTTTTCCCTTTCCCTCGCTTCAGAACTTCTGATGGCCACTGCCTTTATATCAATGATAAAAGTTCTTCCATTGCTAGAATAACAATTAGTCTATAATAGAATAATAATAAGTTTGCTTTAGTCCATTGTTCATTTCCTAACTTGAGGATTTGGGGAGGGTAGCACCCACACTGTTTCTAATTGAGAAGGTTCTTAGGTCCCATGGAGTAGATACATGAAACTGTATTGCTAGCAGTTGCAGATTCTCTCTGTTTCTTGGGATGGGCATTGTCCACCATCATCCCCTTCTTAGTTATGCTGGATGAGTCCGTGAACTGGAGACTAAGTGTTGCAAGTCTGCTGAGATTCAGGGCTCAACTGACACATGGACGCATCAAAGATCTGGATTAAGTCTCTGGTACATATATTTTCAAGTATAGTGGTAATTATAGGTTCAAATAAAAGGGGCAGAAGAGCCATGTGTAAGGAAGCTATCAATGAATCTGCTACATTATGGTGAATAAATTACAAAGTAAGGCCCACTGACAGGGTGCTGAATTCCTGAGATTGTCTGTCCTACTAATAGTGTCTAGATGGGTCTAGAGCCCTCAGGGGCCCTGCTGTTTGAGGCACTGTTAGCTGTGGCAATCAATGAGATTCTGCTGAGACATACATAAGCATAACCTCTGGAATGACCTCCTGACTCACTTTGAAATCTCTTAGTCATAAAAACTCATTTGTATTTAATATTTCCCCATTTTGGTCAAAGACTTTTTCCCAATGCATTGTTAGTTGGTGATTGGTAATAAAACCTTGGTGCCAGGGAGGCTCATCCCTGGGAGTCATGCCTCAAGCTGGGGTGGGGGAGGGGGAGGTAGTGCATTTATATGCTGAGTTTGGCTTAGAGAGAGGCCATATTTGAGCAATAAGGAGCTTTCAAGAGGTAAATCTTAGGCCATATATAATATTAGGCTAAGTTTCAATTTCATAAGAAAAGGTTCATAAGAACATTGATCAATTTCAAGGGTCTGGCATAATAATCTGAACTCCTTCGCCAGACACTGCCCATATATTCAGGGGATTCTTGCCACTCTATTACAGAATGTAGCAAGACTTCCCAGGATGGGAATTCAATGTTCTTTTGGTTATTTTGTGGGTCTCCACCCAGCGAAACACTGCCCCATGAACACTTGAACATATGCCTTAGAGGCATACCACAGGTGCACCCCTCTCCACACATCTCCCCATCACTTACACACTGCACCATTGATCCTTCCCTGCCACAGTTGTGACCCTTCTGTGATCCAAAACCTGTCCAGAAACAAAACCAAAAGAATAAGCAAATAAAATAAGTAACCAAATAAAACAATAACAATAAAAATAACAACTAAAACACAATAAAAAATAAAATTTGAATACATTGTGTCTTTCATCACTGTAAGTTCTGTTCTCGTTTATGTACAGTCACAATTTCTTCTGTATATTCCCTCACTGTCTTACTGTTTTTTCTTTATCTTCAAAGAAGGTTTAGGTTACAGAAAAGTCACATAGAAAATATAGGGAATTCCCACATACCTAACACCCTCCCCATCTCCCACTCTCCCCTATTAATAACATTTTACATGTGAACAGTACATTTGTTACAATTGATGTACAAACATGGAAGCATTTCTACTAACCATGTTCAGTGGTTTACATTATGCTTACATTTTGCACCATTCACTGTCAGAGGTTTTGATGTATTTTAAAATGGCCTCTACATTATTGCAAGAGCATGCAGAACAATTTTTTTTTTAGGAACTGGTTGCCAGGGATTGAACCTGAGTCCTCAAATATAGGAAGCCATTGCTCAATCACTGAGCCACATTGACTTCCCTGTGTTGTTTGTTTGCTTTGCTTGTTTTTTTGTGTGTGTGTTTTTTTTTTCAGAAGGCACCAGGAAACGGATCCCAGGACCTCCCATGTAGGAGGCATGTACTTAACCACTTATGCCACATCCACTTCCCCAGAACAATTCTAATGCCCCAAATGCCCTATGTTCCATTTATTCTAGTTTTCCTTCCCTCTGCACTCAGAATCTATGGTAACCACTAAGTTTTAATGTTTAAAAAAATTAAGCTTCTATTATTGAAGAATAAGTTTCATAGTTATGTGCAATAATATTAACAGCTTGACATATTGGTTTGTTTTATTTTATCAGGCACTGCTTATGTTCTCAAGAGATTCTTGCCCTTCTAATTGAGAACATGGCAGGAATATCCAGGATGAGAGTTTAATTTTTTCTTATATCGTGTAGGTCTCCACCCACTGACAATACACAGTATGACAAGTTGAACACTTTCATATTCCATAGGGGCATGCCTCAGATGCCCCCTATCCCGCATATTCCCCAACCCTGATGCCCATCACTAGTTACCCTTCCCTGCCATATTTGCCCAAAGTACATTCCCACCATTGTTTTTTGAACTACAGACCTGCAAATTCCTAGAGTTCACCTCTTCCTTCATCCAACCCCCTCCCCCAAGTTTCATAGATAGTCCAACCAACCCCCGACCCTCCCAGGTGCCTCTGTCTCACATATTCCCCAACCCTGATGCCCTTCACTAGTTACCCTTCTCTGCCATATTTGCCAAAAGTACATTCCCACCATTGTTTTTTGAACTACAGACCTGCAAATTCCTAGAGTTCACCTCTTCCTTCCTCCAACCCCCTCCCCCAAGTTTCATAGATAGTCGAACCAACTCTGACCCTACTTCCCCTCACATTCCTGCACCATAGAAACCAACCACATCACTGCACAACTATCACCCCCATCCACTGCCTAATCATACCCTTCCACCTTATCATAGATTTTGCCCATGTTGAGCATCGGATCACCACACTCTACTCCCTTTTTGTCTCCTGTTAACCCATCTTCCAGACTTTAGCTCTGTGAGTTGCTTAAGTCATATCACTGAGGTCATGTAATATTCATCCTTCAGTGACTGGCTTACTTCACACAACATAAGGTCTTCATGATCCATCCATGTTATCCAATGTCTTAATACTGCATTTCTTCTAACACATGAGTAATATTCCATTTTATGTATATACCACAATTTGCTTATCCATTTATCAGTTGATGGACACTTGGGTTGCTTCCAACTTTTGGAAATAGTGAATAATGCCACTATGACATTGGTGTGTCTGCATCTGTTCATGTCCCTGTTTTCAATTTTTCTGTGTATATACCCCGCTATGGGATTGCTGAATCATATGACAGTTCTATAGTTAGTTTCCTGAGGAACCACCAAATTGTCCTCCACAATGGTTGCACCATTCTACCTTTCCCCCAGCAGTGGATAAGTGTTCCCTTTCCTCCACATCCTCTTCAACACTTGCAGTCCTCTGTTTTTTCAATAGCTGCTAGTCTAATTGGTGTAAAATCATATCTCATTGACGTTTTGATTTGCATTACCCTAATACCTAGTGAGGTTGAGCATCTTTTCATGAGCTTTTAGCCATTTGTATTTCTCCTTTGGAGAAGTGTCTATTCAAATCTCTTGCCCATTTTTTCAGTAGTTTTTTTTTTTTTTTTATGTAGAATTTCTTTATATGTGCTGGATATTAGGCCCCTATAAGTGAGATGGTTTCAAAATATTTTCTCCCATTGAGTAGCCTGCCTTTTCAGTTTTTGACAAACTCCTTTGAGGTGCAAAATTTTTAATTTTGAGGAGGTACCATTTATCTATTTTTCCTTTTGTTGCTCATGTTTTGCTGTAAAGCTTATGAAACCATTTCCTACTCCACGATCTCATAGGTGTTCCTATGCATTTTCTTCTAGGAGCTTTATGATCTTGGTTCTTATACATAGACCTTTTATCCATGTTGAGTAAATTTTTGAATAAGGCATGAGATGGTGATCTTCTCTCATTCTTTTGGTTATGGATAAAATTCTCTCCCAGTTGAGTGGGCTCGGTGGCCTTGTCAATATCAGTTGACTGTATATGCGAGGATGTATATCAGAACTCTCAATTCTGTTCCATTCATCAGTATGTCTATCCTTGTGCCAATACCATGAAGTTTTGACCATTGTAGCTTTGTAGTATATTTTAGTCAGGTAATGTGATTCCTCCAATTTGATTTTTCTTTTTCAAGATGTTTTTTTCTATTTGAGGTCCCTTGCCCTTCCAAATAAATTTCATAATTAGCTTTTCCAATTCAGTAAAAAATGCTGTTGTAATTTTTAGTGGGGTTGCATTAAATCTGTAAATCAGTTTGGAAAGGAGAGACATATTAATGATGTTTAGTCTTCTGAGCCATGAACATGGAATATTCTTCCATTTATTTAGGTCTACTTTGATTTCCTTTAACAATGCTTTGTAATTTTCTGTGTACAAATCTTTTACCTCTCTAGTTAAGTTTTTCCTAGATATTCAGTTCTTTTAGTTGCTATTGTAAATGAATTGTATTCTTGATTTCCTCCTCAGATTGCTCATTATTGCTTCACAGAAATGCAACTAATTTTCACGTGTTGATCTTATATTCTGCCATTTTGCTGAACTCAGTTAATCAGCTCTAGAAGCTTTGCTGTATATTTTTCAGGGCTTTCTATGTAAGGATCATGCCATCTGCAACATGAGGTTTTTACTGCTTCCTTTCCAATTTGGATGCCTTTTATTTTTTTTTTCATGCCTAAGTGCTCCAGCAAGTACTTCTAACACAATGTTAAATAAGAGCAGTCACAGTGGTCATCCTTGACTTGTTCCAGATCTTAGAGGCAAAGCCTTTAACATTTTAGCTTTGAATATGATGTTAGCTGTGGGTTTTTCTTATATACCATCTATCATGTTGAGGAAGTTTCCTTCTATTCCTATCTTTTGAAGTGTTTTTTATAAAGAAAGGATGTTGTATTTTGTCAAAGTTTTTTGCAGCATCAATAGAAATGATCATGTTATTTTTGTTACCATTAGTCTGTTAATGTGGCGTATTACACTGATTGATTTTCTTATGTTGACCCATCCTTTCACACCAGGGATGAAATTCAGTTGGTCATGGTATACAATTCATTTGATGTGTTGTTGTTACATTTGTCAAATTTTTATTGAAAATTTTAGTATCTAGATTCATTAAAGAGGTTGGTCTGTAGTTTGCTTTACTTGTGGCATCTTTTTGTGGTTTTAGTCAGCCAAAGGGATGCTGATACAAAATACCAGATATCTGTTGGCTTGTATAAAGGCTATTTATTTGAGTTAGAAGCCCAAAGTTACCAGGCCATAAAGCATAAGTTACTTTCCTGACCAAAATTTATTGCCACGTGTTGAAGCAAGATGGCTGCTGATGTCTACAAGGATACAGGCTTCTTGGTTTCCTCTCTTCCAAGGGCTTGCTTTTCTCAGGATTCAGCTCCTCTGCTATCTCCACAAGGTCAGCTATAGACTATTAGGTGAATGCCTCATCTCTTTTCCAGGGGCATTCTCTCCTTTCTCATGACCAAGCTCCTCTGTGAGCTTATTTCCATGGACTCCAGTGTTAAAACGCAGTATCAGGACTCCAACATCAAAATTGCAACTAAATCCTCTGCTCTGCCATGTACTTTTATCTCTGAGGCCTATTGATATGGCCCAATCAAAGCCCTAATCATAACTTAGTCACACCCAGAGGATCACACCAGTTTACAAGCATAATCTGCATCTATTTTTGGAATTCATAACTATACCAAACTGCCACACTCCACCCCCTGAATTCCAAAAATACATTACAATTTTTGAAAAATCTTATTTCCATAACAATTCAAGTGCAAAATCACATCAATCAGTTTAAAGAAATAAAGTTTGTCTTTGGGCAAAATCCCATCTGCTGTAGATCTCTGAAACTTACAAAACAATTTATCTACTTCCAGTACACAAATGGACAGACAAAAGATAAACATTTTCATTATCACACAGAGAAATTGGGAAGGAAACATGAGTCATAGGCTCTGTATAATTCAGTAAACCTGCAGGGCATCTTCCATTCAATTTCAAAGTCTGAGAGTCATTCTTAAGATGGTAGTTTCTTCTCCTTGGGGCCTTATGGGGCCTCACACTTTCCACAGACTTGCCCAGCGGCCATTTTCTTGGTTCTACCATCATCAAGCATCTGGGTGTCAACCAAACTCCAGATGTCACCCTCCAAAAGTGTTGGGGTGATTCCCACACCTTACCCCATCTTTGGGTTAGAGTCTTAGCCCCCCCCTAGTATAGTGAGGTGAAGACAACATTTCCCCTAACCTTTGGCATACAGGCTCAACACCCTCAGAGCTACGAATTGACCACCTAGCCTTCCCTAATCCATGAGGGACAGGTGCACCCCTCTCAGACCTATGGGATGCTGACCTTAACTGCCCTAATCCTTGAGGAATGCGCTCCAACCTTTCTGTACCCTGGGGTGGCAAAACTCTCCCAGTACATCAGGTGGGAACATCCATGCTCTTCCATTTCTGGGGCAAGCTCACCGTCACTGTACACATGCGTGGGGTTCCTCTCTTGGCCCAAGGTGATGTCTTAATTCCAGATTTCGTCTTCCATGGTTTTCCTCTTAAAGCTGTTCTCCTTCAATCTCTCCTTTCCATGTCCTTTTTAGTCCAAGCTGACAGTCGTTTTGATCATACAGTTCTCAAAATCCTTGTTGGTTTAGCATGCAAGAACCATCAGACTGTAAGACTTTCCACAAGTCTTTCTGAGATAACTGCATCTTCAATCCTGATTTACAAGTTCCAAGTTTAATAAGTCTTCAAATAGGGGACTTTTGTCTGGGAGCTTGATTTCCAGAGACTTGGAGTTCTGAAATCAGTTTCTGTTTTCTTTGTGACCAAAATTCAGTCCTCAGAGTATTTCTGTCACCTGGCATTTTGCTATAAGCTGCAAGGAGAAGCCAAGCCACATTCTCCGAGTTTACTTTGGAAATCCTTCTACTAAATTCCCAGGCTTGCTATTTTTAAATTCTGTCTTCCATATAACACCAGGAGTTAATCTTGCTAAATTTTCTGTAACTTAAAACACAGATCACCTTTCCTCCAGTTTCCAATAAGAGTTTCATCATTTACTTCTAAGGTATCATTAAAAGACTCTTTAGCATTCATATTACTATCAAGAGTCTCTTCAAAGTACTGTAGGTCTTTACTACCAAGCATATCACAATTCCTCCAAAAAATACCCCTTACCCATTTATAAAATCATTCCAACATTTTGGTAATTGCAAAAGAACTTCCCCCCTCCTCAGTACCAATTTCTGTATTAGTCAGGAAAATGGGTGCTGATGAAAAACACCAGAAATCTGTTAGCTTCTATTAAGAGTATTTATTTGGGATAGAAGCCCACTGTTACCAGGCCATAAAGCATAAGTTTCTTCCCTGACCACATGTTGGAACAAGTTGGCTGCCGATGTCTGCAAGGGTTTAGGCTTCCTGGGTTCCTCTCTTCCCGGGGCTTGCTTGTCTCAGGGTTCAGCACTCTGCTATCTCCACAAGGTCAGCTGTAGACTATGAGGCTCTCTAGGCTTTACTTCTCTCATCAAGGACAGCTGTAGACTATCAGGCAAATGGCCTGTCTCTTTTCTAGGGGCCTTCTCTCCTTTCTCGTGGCCAAGCTTCTCTATGAGCTTATTTCCCCGGGCTCCAGCATTAAAACTCAGCATCAGGACTCCAAATTTCTCCATTTCATCAAAACTTCAACTAACTCTTCTGCTTTGCCATATACTTTTATCTCTGAGTCCTACTGATGTGGCCCAATGAAAGCCCTAATCATTACTTAATCACACCCAGCGAAACAGACCAGTTTACAAGCATAATCCATATCTATTTTTGGAATTCGTAACTGTATCAAATTGCCACAGGTACTTAGGTGATGTTGGCATCAAAGAATGAGTCAGGCAATGTTTCCTCTACTTCTATTTTTTGCAAGTGTTTAAGTAAGTTTGGTGTTAGGTCTTTCTGGAAAGACTGGTAGAATCCACTGTAAAGCCATCTGGTCCTGAAAGATTTTATTTATTTATTTATTTATTTATTTATTTATTTATTTATTTATTT